>MQRK01191858.1:7771-30895 GCA_001938485.1 Girardia tigrina | reverse complement strand
AGTGTTGGATATTAGATATTTTAATTATTTGAAATATTTAATATTTACTTTTTTGATAAATATTTTGTTTAAATATTATCAATTAAACATTGTTTTGAAAATAAACTTTTCGCGTGTTACAACTCGTCATTAGGGTGACTGTTATAGAACAAAAAGATTGATTTATTTTAAAATTGTGTTACACAATCCATAATATTGTGTAAATTAAATTCACTACTCAATGTTTAACACTTCTCATCCGAAATCTGAACTAATTTGACACTAAGATATTTACTTTAAATTTTATTAGTTAAAATAAAATGATTTAAAATTTACAATCATAATAAATTAAAAATCTCAATATTAATTTTAAATTTGAATAAATTAGTTTCAGATAATGTAGTACCGACAGCCGGACCGAGTGGCGGTGGCCAGCACCTCTTAGATGTGCCGGGACTTGGTGCCCGGGAGTAATGTATTAATAGGGGTTAAAAATAAACCCTTCAAAAAAGTCATTTTTGAGCCCTTTTGAAAATAGTCAAAATTCGATCAAAATTATTGATTTATTAACTAAAATATTAGAAACTAGCGCGCTCGGCCCGCTTCGCGGCCCTCTCTTGCCGGGGGTTCAATGTTATTAGATCACGCGACTTTTTTCTGAAAGCATTTTTATTGAAAATTTCAGTGTTTTAAGTATAAAAAATCGTATAGCAAAAGTTTTTATTTCTGTTTAATGCAAAGTTTGAAAATCATATCTCGAGACAAAATGATATTTAAGAAATTACGGTTACAAAAATCGCATTCCTTCTAATATCAGTCTAATATTTATTTATTAATATACAATCATTTCTTTATTGATTATAAAATCATTTCAAAAATTTACCTTACAGCGTTACTAACGCTGCGTTAGTGAGGCAGTGAGGCAGGCAGTGAGTGACTTGGGCTTTTATAAGATAAGATTAGTGAAAATTCAATTGAATATCTCGATTTTTATCCAAAATTTTCAAAATTCATATTATTAATAAAGAAAATGAAATTAAAAATCGGATGCGAAAAAGCCATACCGAAATAAAAAATCAAAAATAAAAATCATAACTTTTATCATATGTTATTATTATTTAAATCATAACTTTAATCATTAGCAAAATATTTTTCATTAATATAAAATATATTTGGTCCCCAATTCTTTACTTCAACATGTTTCCTTCTTTAAATTTTTTTCAATTAATATATGCTTAAAACTATAGTCTTTTAATTTAATATCTACCATTTCTTCTATAATTTTTTTTACCTATTAATTCATCTTTAAATTTACCAAATTGTGTAGGATATAAGCAATAGTTTAATTTATCATATATATTTTCAAAACTATCATATATTTGAACAAAGGAGTAAGTATCAGTATAAATGAAGTAATATATTTCCTGACTCAAAATCCGAAATTCTATGTAATCCATCGTGAGCAAATTGAAACATTAAACGTTTCGATAGTTGTAAAACGGTAAAACCTATATAATTAAATTTATCGAATTTTATTGAGGTTTTCCTCATTTCGACAGCGCTAAGTTTTTTATTAAATTAATATAGATTTATATTCTGGTTTCCCAGCCAGTTTTTCCAATGTTTTTCTTTTGTTAACTATTTTAATGTTAGAGTGATTTCTAATATTTTCAAGGGTTTTACCGTATAATGTGTTATTTAGTCGTTTGAAAAAGAAATCCACAAATAAATCTTTTTTTGTCTTGGCTTCTTTGCTTTTTTTTAATATTAAATTCAATATATGGTTTAAGCCAAGGAGATTTTTTATAAATTAATTTCCTATGAATTTTATCCAAGATCATTCCTTCTTTTAGATAAAAATCTAATGTCCTCCCTTCAACAATATATTTCTTTTTATCGAGGAATGTCTGCACAAGTTTTTCAGTTTTATCCTTTCTTTCAGGATAAACTAATTTTTCAGGACAAAAAGGATAATAAAATGATTTTTTTCTTAATTGAATCCGGATATTTAAGATCAAATTCAAATACATATCCTTCATCGGATTTTTCATATGTTAAATCTTCTACCCATTCCATATTTACATATTGATGAAGAATATAGGGAGTTTGAATCAAAATAAACAATATAATTGCTTTGAAGAATTTATCAAAATCATAATTCGCTTTATCTTTTGATCTTTCAGTTTTCAAGCATAAGATCAAATTCATGTTCATTTATTGTAATTTTTTTATTGATATCTTCTTCAGTATATTTATTATGAGGAACAATAATGTTAGGGTTTCGAAAAATAAATTTGAACACTTTGGCAACATTTTATGTAGAAAAAATATTAAAATAATTCTTTTGGGAAAATTATTAATTTCAAACAAAATTAAATTTTTAACAAAATTTGGAATTTAAAATTAAAAATATTTTAGTCTTTGTTTTATTTTATCAATTTTCAAGGCTGATGAAAACCACTATATAAACAGCAGCAAATTTAGTTTAGTTTGCCCAAAAATTTCTCTTAACAAGAAAACCAAAACAAAGAAGTAAATTAAATTTATTATAAAAAGTATTTTTTATTTATTATCTTTTTAAAACATTTTTTTTAAAAAACCAAAAGTATCCCGTATGGGAGAAAAAGGTTTTGTTTAAAAACTAAAACTAACGTTCGTTTTAGAGATGCACAGTTTTTACTGTAATCTGTTAACTCGTACGAAATATTGATTTGTGTTTGTGTTCTGTCATCAAGAATTGAATTATTACTATTATTTTTGACCTGTTAATTTTTGTTATTTGAAATAAAGTTTCGTAAAAGAATTTGTGTTCATTGTCTATATATTTATGTTGGAAGTCCTTACTGATTAGTTGGAGTTAGATTAACGATTAAAGATTTGCGTTTTTTAAAAAGTAAATATTTAAGATTAAAGATTTTAATACCCAACAATATATCTATTTCCCAATACAGTTACAACTCCTATTACTCCAGCTTCATAAAATAATAACTTATTATATGATTCTTCTATAAAATATTTCAATTTTTGACCGGTAAATTTCATTCCATCTTGCCATGTTAATCCTGGAAGTGAAAAATAGGGACATGGATCAATTTGATAGTATTCAAGACATTTTTTACTAAGATTTTCAAAAAATTCTGCTAGTAACAATACATCCGTTTTCATATATTGAGAGACATAATCTTTTATATTATTACATCCAAAATCGATCTAATTCTTTTTCGCCATTTCATATTCTTCCAAGGAAATATTTGAATTTATTAATATATTAAAGAATTCGTTAAGGAGGTAATTATATTTTCGCCAAAATTCTTTCTATATCCTCGTATGTTTCCCCTTTAATATATTCATAAGGAAATATTCCCTTCTTAGGAAGTCACTTATTTTCTTTTTCATTATAAGAGTAGATTATTTTCATTTAAAAATTGACATTATTCTCCTTTTAGTTCTTTACCACATTTTTCTAAACTTGTTCCATTAGTAAATTTTCTTGCGTCAAAAAATCTTAAACATCCAATTTGAAAAAATATAATCTTCAGATGTTTTAGGAAGAACAGATGTTTTTTCTTCATTTCATTACATTTTATCATTAATTCCATAAAAAATAAATGGTTATCATACTTTGCGTTATTATAAAAGAAAACTGGAATAAAATCATTTATCGTCCGATGGTTTCGTAGTTGTCGTTGGCTGTTCAGGATCCGATGAGGGTTTCATTTCGTTTTTTTGTTTCGTTTTATTTTTTTCGTTTCTTTTTGGGCGACTTCTTTTCGTTTTTTTATCTTCGTTGATTTTTTTTACTAATTCGTCATTGAGGAACAATTCGAATTTGGATTTCACATTAATGTTATAAATAATGTTCGGAATTGACATGCTGATGAAATTGGTAAAATGGACAATAAAGATTGATAATATTTTTTTCCGAAGTTCCAGTGTCATTTTCGCCGGAGCTGATTTCTCATCTATAATTAATTGACTTTGAATTGACCATCGATTAGATATTGTTGATGAGAATTTGTCGATTTGAATTTTAACGATAATTTGATTAAATTCAAGAAATAAAAACAATGGCGTATTTCGTAATTTTTGCTCCATATTTTCGGGATTTAAGTCGATCCATTCACCGATTCTTTCGAACACGCGTTTCGGTTTTCTAGACGATGGCGACTTGCAACTGATATCTTCGATTCCAACCTCAAACACATAACCATCCAAACTACTTTTCTCTAAATTTGTTGACATAAGAAAATTGCTTTCTTTTGAAATGAACGACAGGAAAAGAAGAAAACTCGAATTTCGAAATATTTATTTATTTACGAATTTACAATATCTTGTTTTTCGCGCCGAATTAACAAAAAAAATCATTTAAACAATCGGCATAAGTATTATAAAAACTAATAATACTCGATCGAAAATAAATCAGAATAAATTGGCCAATCAGAAAGGCCTAAGATATATATCGAGAAAAAATTCTCGAATATAGTTATTTTTTTACCACTTCGTCGTGGTCTTCATTCATTTTTTAACTGTTATTTTTTACAATGAAAACAATTTATGCACACAAACAAATCGACAAATCATTCTAGTTCAATCCACTCGATATCGCTATTCGATTTTTTTCGATTTTTCTTACGTTTCTTCTCGCTTTTTTGATTTTCTTTTGTGTTTTTTTGTGACGGATATTCCGCGATTTATCGATGATCGGCGACGAAGAAACAATCGGAGATTTCGGCGCATCAATTTTGATAATATTTGATGGTATTTCGTTATTGATATTTACAGATCGATTGTTTGCGGTGATAGAATCACGATCGAACAGATCGTGCGTCCATTTTTCACTGACTCCCAGTCGAACGATTTTCTACAATCAAACATATTTTAAGTTTTGTAATTTTTTCCTTTTTATTCTTGAATACTTCTTCATCTATCTCTCTTATAATATCTATTATTTTTTGTTGTTTATTAAAAATTTTCATATATCCACCTATTACATTTTTTATTTTTTCATAACCTTCATCAATTTTCTTTTCTTATATAATATTTGTTTTTCGAATATCATTAATATTTGAAATTAAATCACGAATATCAGTAATATGATTATTTTCAATATTTTTTTATTTTTTCATTAATCAAGTCTACTTCTGAATTACGATTTTTCAATAGATTTATCTCTTTCAAAATATCGATATTTTGTATAAAAATTTTTTGAGCATTCAAAGATTTGACATTATCATTTCCGTCCTCATTCACGTATCGATTATCTGATTCTCTCAATATTTTCATATTATTATTTTCAAAAGCTTCATTTATTTTTTCTTGATTCATTCCAGTTTGTAAAATGTTTCCAACTTTATTCACCGGATAATAATATAATGCCATTTTTTACTTACAATAAACTTTCAGGCCATAAACAATCTAACATTTCTATAATGATGTCATCAAATTTGAGGGTCATTCGCTGTTGCGAATGCTCGATACTCGATACTCTCTTATCACATTCACACCTATACATTTTAAACAAAGAATATAAACATAATTGACCACATAATTGAGTTCCATAAGGTTGTACTTGAACTGTATTATATACACATTTCTGAAAATTTTCTAATGGTTCAATACCGAAAGGATAAAAGTATAGTTTATTGTGATCATCTTGGAAGAATGCAACCTAATGACTTCCTTTTTCATCAGAATCCTGATAGTTGATAATATTAAGTTTCTTTTTATTTACTTGTTCCATTTCATCTGCCATTAGAACTTGAAAATCTTTGGATCTATTTTAAGTTTTTGAGACCATTCAATCAGATCAAAATTATTCGATGTATCAACTCCAAACATCATCATAAAATCACCTTATGAGGGGTTAGTTTTAAGTTTCGCCAAAATAGTTTATTGTTTTTTTAGTTTTGAAAATTTAAAGGAAATAAATTAGAAAATTAAAATGCAGAGTAAAAATATGATAAAATAAATACGTATTTAAAATATGTTTACATTAATCACAATTAATATATTTTATAAGTGGAATAAGTTTAAATAAAGTTGAAAATAAATAATTAACAGATTAATATTTTTAAAAATAATTTTTTTAATAAAAGGGCTTATTGTAAATTTAAATTAATTAGTTGATAAAGTTTCGTAAGAATGTAAAAGTATTTAATATTTTAAATTTTGTAAAAAATTTTGCAAAAAATGTAAAATTATTTAAGGTTTTAAATTTTGTAAAATTTTTTGCAAAAAATGTAAAATTATTTTTAAGGTTTAATTTTCTTGAATTTTCAGAATTTAATCGAAAAGAATTGTAAATTAATTTTTAGCGAAATAATTGAATTAATTTGTTTAAGTATGTGAATTGTTGTTATTAATAAATTTTTGTGGTGTTAAATTATGACTTTAGAATGTGATAATAATGAAAGTGACATAAACGCTACTTACACACCTAAATTATAAAATTCAAGTAAAGTCATTTTTATGTTCTTTTGCGTTTGCAAAAACTCGATTCACTCGACATATTTTAATTGTAAAAACTTTTGACGAAGTCAAAATCTCGATTCACTTTGTCTGAGCCTGAGACATATATTGATTTGTTCATTATTGAAATTAATCAACCTGTTTTTATCATCTATAATTCTAACTGTAAAATCATTAATTTGATAATTATATACAGGATAATATGTAACGAAAGCTGGTCTCTCAGATATTTTTTATCCAATTGGAACAGGGAAAGCTGGAAAAGAGTATATAATATTAGAGTTTTTAAGATTTTCAATATTGGGATTCCTTATATCTTCTTTTTCCCCAATCGAAACGTATCCCCCATTAGCAATATTACAATCAATATTACAAATATTAATATCGGTAGTCTGAAAAGTATATTTCGACTCATAACCTTTAATAGAATCAGTCACAATATTGTTTTGATTAAGAAAATAAAAACTTTTATCCCCAGTAAACAATTTATTTGAAGGATACTTATCCACATCAATTTTATCAAATCCATGCATCGAAAAAAGAATCGAATTTATTATTTTTTTATTATTATTTTTATTATTTATATATCATTTATAAGCATAAACCAAATATTCCGGTGGTGGAACATATGATTCCTCTTTATTATTAAGTTCTTTTTTTATCATTTCAAGTAAATATCTTGATTTTTGGAATATCTCTCTTACTCCTAACTTTGTTAACGAACATCCATCTTCGAATTTGAAACCGTTTGCAATCACTTTCAATTCTGGTTGATCTATTGTTGTTAAATAAAATATTAAATTATTAAAATCTAAAAAATTATCTTCCAACAACATTTTGAATAACAAAACATTTTTACCACAACCAGATTCTCCAACTATTAATATTCGGAAATTTTTAGGGAATAATTTTTTATTGAATTTGGATTCATACATGTCTAAAATATTTCATCTTTCTTTCATTTTTTAGTTGGAAAAGTATTTTTTTTAATTTTCTTGTAAACTCATTTTTAAAATATTATTTTATTCTTTATTTTTATTTTTATCGCTGAGTGTTTGAATTATTAATTCTCGTTTTTCATCTATAGATAATTCTTTGCATTCCGA
This sequence comes from Girardia tigrina, assembly GCA_001938485.1. Taxonomy (NCBI): domain Eukaryota; kingdom Metazoa; phylum Platyhelminthes; order Tricladida; family Dugesiidae; genus Girardia; species Girardia tigrina. The sequence continues at coordinate 23,342 of MQRK01191858.1, read as the reverse complement.
TTCTGATTTTTCTATTTCAGTTAAATTTTTATCAGTTTGATATTCTCTTTCAGATTCGGATTCATATTTTTCTTTTCCTTTTCCCATTATTAATTCTTTTTTAATCTTCTTGGTTTTTAACCTTTGGCTCGTTAACTTTAATATTTTTGCTTCTACTTTTTACAACTTGAACTCGATGTCTATAAAAAGAATTTATATCTAAATCTTTCATTATTCGATTAAATTTATAAGTTGAAATATTGATTTTTTTTACATATTTCTTTGTTTCAAATTTTGATTTTTATACTTTAAATACTCGGTTATTACTTTTTCATTATCTTCCAAGTTGGAATTAAAAACATTCAGTTTACATTCTTTTCCAAACAATCAAATGAAAATTTATCGAGTTTCATTAAATAATCAAGATCAATTTTTTCATTCATTTTCTTTATTTATAATATGAATTTTTGAAAAATAAAAAAATTTCCCTCGAAGTTGATGAAATCATTTTTGATTATTTTAGAAATACGGTTTTTCATAGAAAAAATATTTTTTTATATGATGAAAAAAGAATATTTTCAAATTGACAACTAAATAGAATAATAAAATTTGAATATGAATGAAAAAAGTTTTTTAAAAAATAAATTTTTTTCACATTAAAAATCAAGTCGTTCATATAATCTAAAAATTGAATTAGAAAAAATACTACAAAACAAACATAAAATATGAATAAATGAAATTGCGAACAAACATAAATATTTTCATTTTGTATATTATATTTTTTTCATTTTCTTTATTTAATTTGGAAAATTTTAGTTAATAAATCAATAATTTTGATCGATTTTTGACTATTTTCAAAAGGGCTCAAAAAGGGCCCTTTTTGAAGAGTTTATCTTTAACCCCTATTAATACATTACTCCCGGGAATATCACCGTGTCGGTGTGCCGATCGGGTCCGGTGACCATCGGTTGATACGCCATCGGATTTCGGTCCCGCGATCGGCTCACGGCGGATCCGAGTTGTGTTTCGATCAGTCAATCGATTTGCGTTTTATCTGTATGTCAGTAACAATTGTGAGAAAAATCAGAAAGAAACCAAGTCATTCAAGTAGTCTCAAGATTTATTCCATTTAAAAGCAAAACAAAAAATTAACATTTAAAAGTGTTACACAATTTCCATATTTTTTTGATTTTATTAAACAAATTCAGTTTTTTTTTCAATATCGGTCTTTTGACCGAAGCACCATAGATAATAAGCATTAAAATATTAATCATCCATCTGATTATGAGAGAGGCAACCCCAAATCAACATTCCAAATGTTCCTCACAACCCATAAATTTTTCGTACATATTCAGAATCCGAAATTTTAGATTTTTTAAATTTGAAATAAATTTTTATGAAAGAAAGTAAATTGGTCACAAAGTTTGTAGTTTAAATATAATTTCCGAAGATGTTCTCTGAAAGAAATCGGTAACTTAATTATCTGGACGACGGGAATTGAAAGATCCACCAAGTCAAGCATCTCGATTTGAACGAGGAATTTTTTACAAAAGCTATCGAACGATGAGGCCAACTGTATGAGAAAGTGGAGAATATTTCTCGAATGTCAAAAAGGATTCATGTTGGCCGAATATATTTTGATGTTTCGTTTGTGATTTGTTAATTTGTTATTTTACAACATCGAATAATCGATATTTTAAATTATTTCGTTAGTTTTAATCACAAATTTTAATATGCACTTTTGAATGTCGCAATTTCACAGAATGGGAATTCGGATTTGGATTTATTTCATTTAATATTCGAAATTGATTATTTTAATCCAGTTGTAAGCAGACTTTAATATTTGTTTATTGTGTTTAACGGAAAAGATCTTTGACCCATAAAATTTTCGTATACATTCCAAATCCGAGATTTTTAATTTTTGGAAAGTACTTCATTAGAGAAATTAAGCTGGCCTTAAATTTTGGATTTTACCTAAAATTTCAGAAGATGTTCTCTGAATAAAATTGGTAGCCTAATTATGTGGATGACGGAGTTTGAAAGATCGACCAAGTCAAGCATTTCGATTTAAATAAGGAGTTTAGAACAAAGGTGGTAGAAAGGGGAGAATATTTCTCGAATGTCGAATTTGATTCGTGTTGATCGAATATATTATTTTAATGTTTGACTTTTGATTTTTAGATTGTTGTTAGTTTAGCACTCTTCATGGGTGTAGCCAGTAGGATAAGGGTGTATTAGACAACAACCTAGAAAAGATGTTAGTCCCTCATAACATATTTTGAAAAATTTCCCTTGAAGAATTCCTAACTTTTAAAGAAAGCAATTAAAATGCAGAATTTTTATCAGTTCATTTGATGAGTAACCGGATGCATTATGTATTTGCACATATCAACACGCCATCACACTATTTCTTACAATCGCACTCCGTCTATTCACCAACCTACATACTGCTCTTTCCCTAGACCAACACTTTATAATAACTGGTCACAGAAGGGAGTAGAAAGGGATTCACCACTAAAGAGAGAGGAGTAGTAGAAGAATGAATGCATTTCAAACACATTCACTCCAATCACAAATGAGAAATAATATAAGAATAATAATGCACGTACTCAGACCACATTATCATGCACACAAATCTACATCTGGGGCCTGAATTATTTATTGCATTGTATATGTATGGATGTATAGCTTTATGCGGAGAGAGGAGTTTTATTTACACATTTTTTTACTTCTTTGAGTGAAAACTTACAATCATAATGGATAAATTTGTCATTCGCTTAAATGAAGCGAAATAATGAACAGTTTTGTGTGTAAAAGAACTCAACGGATAATTCCAGAGTTTAACGTCCTTATAAAAAATAATAAACGATTGAAAGAAAGATTTATTTTAAATTCAAATTTTTTCAAAACAAGAAATGATTTGGTTAAACAAATTTTTTTATCGCAAATCACTTTTTCTATAACCGTTTCCCCTTATAAATACAAAATATTTGATTTTGATGGATAGAAATATTTATTAATATTAATATTTGATATTATTGGTCACTACAAATAGCCCCATAGCAATTGACCATTCCACCTGCTTCAGCGTCTTGGGTCGTATCTAAGGCATTCACGTCTTCGTCATCAATACAAAGCAGCTCTGATATAAAACCTATTTCACATCATTCTTCAATACCGCTCCTCTCTTCGCCAAATTCAGAGAATAGAATTTATCCTAAAAACGAAGGCCGTCGGAAATTTCGGCACGACTGGTTGAAACGATTTCCATGGTAGGAGTACTCTGAAGATTGAGATGCTGCACTCTGTTCTCCCTATCGTTTTTTCAGTTACAAGAAAGGAAGGTAAAAGCTTTTACTTCCTAAGGTTTTGTGAATTGGAAGAAAGCTCTGGACAAGGAGAGAGGCTTTCCAAAATATGAGTCAAGTGAAGTTCATCGACGAGCTATGATGTTATGACATTAAAAAGAACAACGCGAACAAAGATGACTTTCAGTGGCAGCTCTATTGAATGACAAATAACTCAGGGATAACAGATACTATTTACAATCCATTTATGGCATCATTCAACTTCTTCTTACAAATGAACTGGCATACCGAGGACGCTACTATATTGATGAAAATAAAGGACATTCTCTTTTTAGAAATCTGTTTGAATTTACACTTCGACAGGGCACCCGTTTGGCAGACTGATATCAACACATTTTAAAGAATACCAACTATTTGTCACCGGAAATACAAAATGATATTATATGATTAAAAGCTGAGTAAGTCAGAGAAGATATTGTGAATGACATAATCAGAGATGATGTTACATGGTACACTTTGTTAAAAGACGGGACAAAAGACGCATGCAATAGAGAAAGTATAGCAATTGGAATTTTATATGTTAAAAATGGGAAAAAATTGGAATCTTTACTTTTGATCAAAAATACTGTAAATTTGGATGTACTGCCCCTGATAGCTTTAACACTGAAAACGATAAAGGAAAATACACTGAATACAAATTATCTGCTGATTAAATACTAGAATGGCGCTAGTGTAATTAATAGATTTAAAAGATACAGGCCAAACCTCAAAGAAAAAATACCATACGTTCATTGTTTCAATCACCAGCTTCATCTTGTTACAGTTAAAGCTACTTTCAATGTTCATATTGTGAAGCAGTATTTCGACCAATGTGCATTGCTACATGAATTCCTCTCACATCCTAAAATTGCAGCACTTTAAAAAGGGGATAAAGTTCCACGGTTATTGGAGCATCAATTGCAAGGACATTTGAATATTACCAGAATCATGCATAACAATTATGCTGAAATTATTCAAACATTAAAGCTAATACCTTCAACGACTGTCCGTAGAAATGACGTGGCTCACACTGTGGAATTGGTCAAGGTTTTGAGCGATTTCAATTTCCAATTTGTTTCAATCATGATAAAATGTATAATCTGATTAGTTGAACCCGCAGACGAAATTCTCCAACGTCGAGATAATACGCTTTGTGGAGGTTGATTGTCGTAAAAATGGTTGACGAGGTAATTCGATGAAAGATATCGGTTATTAGCGGGAGTGGGTAGCTGTCTGGGACTGTGGCTGAGTTGAGGAGTCTATAATCTCCGCATGGCCTCACGGTACCCTCCTTTTTGGTGACTATGTGCTGGGGTGTGGCCCAAGGTGATGCTGAACGGCATACGATTCCTTCTTTTGTTGGGATTTTATTAAATTGTCTTTAATTTCAATTATTCACTTTTTAAAACACAAATCTTAAATCTTTATCTTTAATCGTAAATCTCTATTCTTTTTTCTTTAATCAATAATCTTTAATCAATAATTCTTAATCAATAATATTTAATCTATAATCTGACTCCAATTAATCAGAAGGGACTTCCAACATAAATATATAAATAATGAACACAAATTCTTTTATGAAACTTTATTTCAAATAACAAATATTGTCAAGACAAAAATAATAATAATAATTCAATTCTTGATGACAGAACAAAACACAAAACAATATTTCGTACGAGTTAATAGATTACAGTAAAAACCGTGAATCTCCCAAAACGAACGATATTGTAAATTAGAACAAACCTTCTTCTCCCATACGGGGTACTTATGGTTTGTAAGATTAATATTTTAATAAAATAAAATAAGATTTTAAGTTACTTGTTAACACGACTCCTCTTAGTTAGATTTCTTGCAAGTATTTTTGGACAACTAAAACTAGATTTGATGTTGTTTATATAGTAATTTTCCTCAGCCTTGAAAATTGATGAGATAAAACAAAGAGTAAAATATTTATAATTTTTTATGAAGTAAAACAAACATTTATAATTTTTAATTCTAAGTTTTATTAAACTAAATATTATTTTGTTTGAAATTAATAATTTTACTAAAAGAATTATTTAAAAATTTTCCTTTATAAAATTTTATCAGTGTTCACATGTATTTTTTCAGAACCCTAACACTTTTTCGAGCGTCAAGAATTCTTTCTCGACAGCTGAGCGTACGTCTGGTGGTATCAGTCGTAGGTTTTGTTTGATAGGGTGACATATAGGTGATTTATAGGCAAATCTTGGTTAATTTGTCTAACGAAACTGTGAGTGGTACTACAGACATAAGTAGTTGTAGTTGCGGTGGTTGGGCTGCTGTGAATAATTGTCTTGCGGTGTCGTCGTCTGTTATGGTGATGCCTTAAACGTTGCAAGTTAGATTGGGCTGTGGTCAAGTACTGTGAAGGTAGAGCTGTGCTTAGTGAGTTCATTTTGAAATAGATTTTTAGCAAATCTTGTTGTCGGGGTGTTGCTAGAGCTGTTATGGCCTGTTTTAAATGGTCATATGCGTCGATGTGGTTTAAAATTTGTTTTAGGTTTGTGATTAGCAATAAATGATCTTGGGGTAGTAATTATAAAAGGCTGTAAGCTTTTTGAGATGAATAATTCAATCCAGAAGTGGTGGCCCAAGCTGTGTGAACTTCTAGCCAAGAGGTTGCAGAGTTTTGGGCATATAGGAAAAATATAACACAGTTATTTTGTGGGTTGGGTGTTTCTGTGTGTTTTATAATCTTGTCTTCGTCGTTGCCGCCACGTGCTTTGATATGTGCTTCAATTGTTCTATTGTCGGTGATGTAGTGAAGTGTTTGTATGTATGTATCAAGTGTCAATGGTATGATTGAGATTTCGCATTTCAGACCGAATTGGGCTGTTGCAGGGATGTTTGCCTGTTGTGAGATGAGTGCGTGGAGTTGTAGTGTTGTGCGGTGTTGTGGTATGTTCAATGAATAGAGTTAATTGTTTATAACATTGATTATTAAAGAGAGAGGTTTTCAAGAATGGTTTAAATATAAGCGGTGGATTAGTGTGACGTTCAGTTAACCCCCTTCAGAGGATGTGAGATTATTTTTATTAATAATATAATTATCGAGATTACTATTCAGAAAGTCAAACCGTGTGATCGGTGATACTGCCGGATTGTGAATACTTTGATTGAGTTTGCGGTTCACTGACTTTGTCCTGAAGTATCGCGAGCCGGTCCTTGATAATTATCAATTGTTTTTCCGTCCTCGGTCGACGGTGGTGTAAGACCGGTGTGGAAGATCAGTCTTCAGTACCTATGTGACTGGTTTTCGTAGACCTGTCAATGCAGGTCAGTTTTCGTGACCGGTGGTTGGTAGGCGATTCGTATCCCTGCCGGTTCGTTGTCGTAGGTTCAATCATCTTATGCTCGTCGTTGATCGGCGGATGTTTCAGAATGAATTTAAAATTAAAATTCTATGTATATAATTTTAAATAATAAAAATGGGTATATATATATATATATATATATATATATATATATATATTTATATGGGTATATATATATTGATGTAAAAAATTAATTTATTGTTTTTGTTTTAAATGAAAGTTGAAAGTTGTAGACTTGGTTTTTGGCGAACGTTTTTAAAAAAATATATAAAGGATTTACGATTTAATTTGATTTTATTGCTTAATTTTAAATCTTAATTAAAATTTCAATTGGAGTTTTTCATTGAAAAGAAATCGTAAATATTTATCGACAAACAGAAAATGTGCATTTGTTTACAGAATGGGAAATTTAATTTTAAATCAATCGATCAGAGTGACAAAAATTTTGAAAATCCGAACAATGAATTCTTGCTGCGGCAGGTGCACCCAGACACTTGCATCTCCGGCAAAGCCATTTCGATCATGAAAAGTCTCGTGAACGATGTGTTCGAGCGGATTACAAGTGAGGCCAGTCGACTGGCGCAATTCAACGAGAAGTCGTCGATCACGAGCAGAGAGATCCAGACGGGAGTGAAACTGCTGCTGCCGGGAGAGTTGACTAAGAACGCCACAAGCGTAGAAAGAAATACGGCCCTCTTAAGGGTTAAAATTTATGATTGGACAATAATAGCGGATATCAGTATGGAAAATAGGTTCCCTGCTTTAAACCGGCCGGTTTCTGTTGTGTCGGTGCGTCTCGTCTTGCGTTGAACCCTCGAGGCGGACCAAATAACCGGTTCTGCACCACTGTTAATGCAGGCCAATCCCTCAGGCAGCGGTCGTGGCGCAAGGGACCTCGGAGAATGCTTCAATCAACGGTATTCGTTGGACGCGAGGAAGCAATCCATGTGCACCGGTTCGTGATCGGTCTGTGTCCAAGCCGGTCCGAGTGAGTTTCGGTGACCCTGGGCGTCGGTCGAATGAAGTCTGAAAGCACCTCAATGATGCTGAGCGACGGTCGAATCTATTCTGGAAGTGTCTCAGTGGGACTGGCGCCGATTCAATGCGGTTCGGTGCCGACGGTACTGGTAATTATCGGTTTTCGTCGGTCGGGAGTCGGTTATTACCGGTCGAAGATCGGTTGTTGTCGGTCGAGACTGGTCGTTACGTGGTGGGAGATTATCGGTCGCTGCCGATCGGGAATCTATCACTGTCGTTCGGTTTTTCTGATACCATTTTATTAAGGTGATGTTCACCTAAATAATTTGGTAATATTTGTCGGTCTTCTGCAAACGCCGTAAGTTAGAATAACGCCATGCTGGATGAATAAAAAATTTTCCGACGAAAATTATTCATTTAGTATAATAAAACAAAATTTTTATTGTAGTCGATTGTAACTGTGAAGAATATTTTGAATGTTTGATGTTTTTTGTTTGAATGTGTATATTGATTTGGAAATGTGTCTCTCCTATCCAGATGGATGATTAATATTTTAATTCTTATTAATTTTTTAAAATTTTTTATGAAAAAGAAGTTTATAAAATAAAATGTATTCTAAATAATGTTAAAAAACAAAATTAAAAACATTTGTTTCATAATTCAAGTAAATTAAAGAATAACTCGAAAATTTCAAAACGGAGTAAAATCAAATAATGTAACTTTCAAATTAATTTAATATTTAAAAGTATGGCTAAATAACGAAAGTAATATATTATGTACAGAAGATTTTAAAATGATGCTTAAAATAGGATATGTTAGTAAAAATATTAGGAGTTTATTTTTATGCAAGTCGTTAATGAATCTGCAAATTTATAATATTAAAATTTTTAATAGATAATGTATAAATATTGATAATTCAATTAAACGGTATATATTGATATTTATATTTTGCAATTTTCATATCTGGTTTGATCGAAATACAAAAACTTCGTTCCTCAAAAATTTGTTTGAAAAATAGTTAATTCTAGATGAATGAATGAATGTACGGTTGAAGTTGTATTATTATTATTGTAATTTTAAGTGATTCATAATAACCGATAGATGAACTGAAATTCGTCTATAATTCTCAAGTTCACTAGTTATTTAAGACAAATTCTAAGTAAGTTCATCAATTTCTTCCCTCCTTTTCCGAAGCTCATGAAGCAACCATCTATGCTGATCTTCTTTTTCATAAATTGGTTCATTCATTATCTAAATGGTGATGAGAAGTACATTTACCGATGTAATAAAAACAAAAATAAAAAAGAGTATTGGGAGATAGGAAAAGACAAATCCTCCTCTAAGAATACTAAAAACATCTTTTCACCACCAAACAGTCAACAGGGTCAGCAGGCACTAAAGGTATCTGCCGTCACTCAGTGACAGATCGACAGCCATAAATCTCTTTGAGAAATCTTTACTGATCGTCAGTCTCGGACGGAATAATCAACCCCTACCATTAACCATCGACAGAGTAGCAACCACGAGGATATCCCGAAAAATCCATCAACAAAAAAATTTAAAAAATATTTAAAAATCCTCTAAAGACAAATTTGTTTTTTAAAATATATTTGACGATAAAAGTTCTGACAGAGTGATCGTATTTCAAACAAATTTATACCACTTTCTCAAAAAACTCACAGAACCAGTAAGCAGACAATTCTCACAGTCAATCTTTAATCATTCAGCCGTCCTAACTTGGAAACGACTCGGAGACGGCAAAATATGGATCAAAACCAGGTCGATAAACCAGGCCATAAAATTTTCACAAACAAATATTCAAATTATTAGGATCAATGTCCCAAGTCAATGAAAATTGTCTTTTTTTAATTAATAAACATTAATATTATATACTTATTAATTATAAAATATTTTATTTTAGATGCCGATTAAATCTCCGATCACTCCATTGCCCGCATCATGAATGGGCCTGTGTAATAACAAAAGATATCCTATGGCTACACTATACATAAAAATTAATTTTAACCAATCAATTTCTATTTTAATAAAAAATATTTTATAAATTTTTCCATTTACTTGATTTATTAATACTATTTTATAAACAAAATTTTATTAATAGTTTAATCAAAAATGACAAATTCTATTTCGAGCAAGTCAGAATATATAGACACAACGTCCAACAATAAATCCATTTCTGAAGAGTCTTTAACTAAACAATACCTTAACATATTTTACCAAAAACATCATTCAAACAATCACAATTCCTTATCAAAAAATAATATGACGATGTATTCAACCACAATCAACAATAACATAAATCAACAATGTTTTTTGAACAGTTCTCAAAACAATCAAAATTATCCTTCAGATTATCAATGCAGACCAAAAGGAAGACCGAAAAAAAACATTGATCTTAATAAAACTAAAAAAAGAGAAACTGGTCGTAAAAAAGGACGTCCAAGAACTTGTATACCAAAAAAAGACTTTCCACTTACGAATGAAGAAATACTCGAATTTGTAAAGAAACTGTCTGAATATACTGACGAAATGATAAATAAAAAAGCAAATTCTAAAGAATCTTTTTCTGAAGCTCCTCAAAGTACATTACATCAAGAAAATAATTTAAACAATAGTATAACTAATATTAAAAAAGAGCCTGAAATTATTTTAAATAATAATGAAGACAAATGTGACAACAATTTAGAAGATTCATTGAGTAAAGAAATTTGTTCTAAAGAAAATAATGACTCTCAAATTTCTTTTGACGACCTCCCAAACTTGTATTCACAATTGTTTTCTCATCATTCGAAAAATGATTCTAATTTCCTGTTAGAATTTCAAAGCAATCCAAAAAGAAGACCAAAAAAATCTGTTGATCCAAATAAATCTCAAAAAAAAGTTCCCCGTTGCGGACGTCCAAAAAAGTACACAATGAATAAAAATTAATAAATCCAAAATCCCAAAAAATAATTATTAAAAATAAAATGTACTTGCAAAAATATTCTTTTTATATAACATTTATAAAATTTATTTGATAGCAAATAAAATATTATTATTCATATAAAATATGTTTTACTTTATGATTTAGAGGCGTAAATACAAATTCATTTTATGCCAAGAACTTTTAATATTATTATTATTGAAAAAATCTAATAAGCTGATTAAACAAGTGATTCTATGAAAAAAATAAACAGAAATATTAAAATCTTTAAAAAAAGAAAAACTTTTTGAGTGCTCTAATTTTAGTACAAAATAAAAAGAAATAATAAAAAAAATAAGTAATTAATTAGAAAAATATTTATAAAAAACATTTTCAATTATTTCATCAAAATTATTGAAAAAAATTTTAAATATTTATTTAATGTTGTGAAGAATATTTTTTTATTTATGAACGCTTGTAATATTATTGTATAATATTTAATTATTATAACTTTTTATTAGCAACTTTTCAGGAGCTAATGGTGAAAGTTTTGGGAGATTTGAATTGGAAAGAAGCAGTCGTATATTTGGATGATATTTTGATTTTCACAAAATATAAAAAAGAACATCTTCAAAGAGTAAATAACGTATTTGAGAAGACGTATTTCTTCAGAATAAATCTGGAGAAATGTCAATTTTTAGTAGAAAAGACTAAATTCTTAGGATATATCATAATCATACTACCCAGATGGATGAGTAATATTTGAATTCTTATTATCTAAAAATATGTTATTTTAATTTTATTTTTAATTTCAAATAATTTAAAATTTTTAAATAAGTTAATTAGTTTTTATAATTTTTAATAAATAAATCAAATTAATATTTTTTAAATAAATTAAATTAAATTGTTGTTCTTAATAGTAACAATAAATATTGAAAATATTTTCATGGAAAAATACAAAGATCAAAAACTGAAAATTGAAAAATTGGACAAGTTTTTTCATTAATTAATATCACAAAAAAATTTTCTTTGACTCGAGATTTGGTTGGAATTTGGGTTTGAGTTTCTTGTTGAATAGATTGGTTGAATTGTTGATTGATTTGATTTTTCTTTTTATTTTGTTGGGGATTGACAACGAACGCAACACTAACGATGATCGATTCAAACACATTAACACACTTGGCCACACAATTGTCAAAACATTTGAATGGGCCAATCAAACGGCTCGACAAAAATTTTCTTAACAAAATTTCGACCAATCAAATCAACAAAATAATCGCGATATGATATTTTATCACAGAGTCAAAATTTTTAAATCGTGATATGACTATGATCGCCATTTATTGTTTTCTATTTTTTTGTATTTAATATATATTTATTTATTTATTATTAAAAAGTGAACGCCATTTTTCACAATTTATTTTCGTAATTAATTTCGGCGGATTACCCGCCATCTTCAGACTAAATTAACACTGGCTTTTTGCAGCTTATATATGAGAAAGGTGATTATGTAATCAATCATGTAATAAAGGCTGTATTTGAAAATGTTTAAGAGAAGTTGAGTGTGAAGCTTGGATATTAATTTTGTGATCCATGGATCTTATTAATAAGGCCTCACACGTTACTCTCTCCCAGTAATTTTTAAATCGATTACACAGAATTTTAAAATCATTTTCTCCGATTTTCTTTTTACATTTTAAATTATGTTCGGCAATATTGCTCCCATTATCCAACCGACTATTAATATCCAAGCTTCACACTCAACTTCTCTGTTAAACATTTTCAAATAGAGCCTTTATTACATGATTGATTGCATAATCACCTTTCTCGTATATAAGCTGCAAAAAGCCAGTGTTAATTTAGTCTGAAGATGGCAGGTAATCCGCCGAAATTAATTACGAAAATAAATTGTGAAAAATGGCGTTCACATTTTAATAATGAATATAAATTGCCATTATTTTTTTAAATTCCTTAGTATTTATTTATTTATTATTTTTTTACGTGTCATAAGTTGATATGGTGAATTTAACATGATTTTTTAAATTCATATAGTCAGGAAATATTTTAGTCGATAAATAAAGGACAATAAAATTCCAAGCCAAACGATTCTTGAAAGTCCATACAAAATGTAATTTTTCTCGGTTTTTGTTCGGAAAAATGTGAACGTATTTTCCAGACCGTTTATATAACCTGGATTGACGACAAATTTTGACCACACTCTTCCTCCATCGATAATGCATTTCAGAACGCGACTGGTCAATCGACAATTCAATTTATCCTGCGTGATCCGACGACAAAATTCGTTCCAATATTAAAAATGACAGATTTAATAAATTAAACTGTCTATTCTTCAAATTATTAAATATTTTCAATTGAGAAAAAGGTTGCAAGTAGAAAAGAGGTCGATGATACTGTTGAATAAAAGCCGAAGATCGTTGACAAGGATTTCGAGGCGTGGCTTGATGACAAAAAGTGGATGGTGAGGTATCGGTTAATTAAACATAATGGGCAGATTGCGTTAAAGAACAGTTTATCGTTGTATCCGTTTAGGTAAAACATTCAAGGAGAATTTGTTGCCTAGGTCGAGAGATGGATTCAAGAAGGATGGTTACAAGAGTACATCTCACATGATAGACGGATCGTCCCGTTGATGTTCGTTCTTCAACATAATAAACGTAAGGTCAGACCGGTATTGGATTTCCTGGAATTGAATAGATACGTGTCTAGTCATTCTGCAGAGTGACATCTGTACTTAAAAACTAAGGAAATGGCACCAGATTGAATCGAACCTTTGCATAATCAATTTAGAGACTACATTTAAAGTTGTATGTATCGATTTACTTGTGGATGTATCAGACGGTTCGGTTAAAAGGGAAATTATATGTGTTAACCCGCCTTGGTTTCGGGTTGAATGTAGCGCCGGAAATAATGTCTGCTGTGACTAAGTTTGTGTTGTCGAGCGGACCCCACCGTTAAACATGCTACCAATTCATACATTGACGATATTATCGTAAATTTGAACTAAGTCAATAGTCAGGATCTCGAACATGTTCGTTGTGCAAAACTCGAGTTTTAGGATTGCGAGATTTTGAGGATGGTGAATTGATGAGATGGAAACTTGACAATGTCATTCAAGAGATGAATCCAGAGTGGACAAGAAAACATGTTTTCTCTTGGTCTGTATAAGCAACAGGGCACTTCCCTTTTGCTGGATGGTTACGACCGATGTGTAATTTTTTGAAACGAATGATTAATGAGAGAAAGTTGGATGACAAGATAGACGAGGTAAGTGCTGGGATGTTGATGGAAATTAGGATGCGTTTGGATGCATGTGATCCGGCGGATGGAGTATGGGACATTCAAAAATTGAAAAAGGATCCGGTATTGTGTGAGGCGAGTAGTATGACAATTGGAGTATGTCTGGAGTTAGATCACATTATTGTGGAAGACAACTACTGGCTGTGGAAGAAAGATGATGTTTGTCACATCAATTTGGCAGAATTGAAAGCCGTGTTAAAAGGAGACAACATGTCTTTGGCGTGGGGTTTGATGGAGATTGACGTAATGGGTGTCTCTGCAACGGTATGATCGTAGATGAATTTGATCATTTCAAGAAAGAAACGGTTATAGCTGCACGGATTGTTCGGAGGAGACGGTTGAGCAAAGAGCGCCGAGGTCGTTGTGGAGATTCTGTGTAGAATGTTTCGAGAAAGGGGACCTCCGAATGAACTGCTATGTGATAACGGGAAATGCTTCTGATGGGAAACATTGCAAAGTTCGTGCGAATCGTGGAATGTGTTGATTAGATATCGTTGCGCATATCGCCCGTCAGGTAATGGTATTTTCGAGAGAAATCATCGTAAAATAAAAAGAGTGGATGTGCTGGATATACTATTTTATTATAATTTGACTCCAAAAACAGGTACGAAAAACGAATCAGTTTCTTTTAATGAATTTTTTTCATATTAATGGCGGTTTCCGATGATGAGACATAGAGAAAAACAGAACTGTGGAATTAAGTTTGCACCAGGTGACCAAGTTTACGTGAAATCCAGTGAAGCTCGGTGCATATCACGTTGGAGCAGAGTGGTTGTATTACGAGTTAACTCTGAGACATCGATCAACGTAGACGGGATTCCCAGGCACTTTGCAGATTTTAGACGCGTACCACCGATATTGGAACCTGTGAGTACGGATGCAACTGTGGACGGAGGAGATAAATTGCTACCTGTGACCAAAGAATCGTCAAATGTGGACAACAGGAGCAAGTCGTGCCCTGATCCGATGCTAGACAAAGAATTCATCGGGTACCTGACCGGTTCAACGACTATGACAGGTATGATGATGATATCACAGGGGCGTGTGATGGATAAAATGATTATGTGAACGGATATTATTAATTGTTTTATGTTTTACTGAGTGAAAAAGCGCACTCGAATAGAACGAGCTTGGTGTTTTGTTATACAACATCTCGATATTATTCATTTTTATATCGACACTTATTCATATTTTTATATAATATACGACTTACGTTCCATATTTTTATCAAATTCAAGCGATTAATTTTAATTTTTAATTTTTAATTTCGAATTAATTTCCACATGTTTTAGTCATTATTAACTATCATTGTGACATTCTTGCTCCCTCGACTGATTCTTGCTAAATTTCAGTGTTACGGACGCTACAATGAGATTGAAAAAAGATTGTGAAAGTTGTAAAATAATTAATATGAGAATGACAGGAAATGATACGACATATAAGGTATGTCAGAATACGACATGCGAGGTTGAAATCTTGAGAGGTTATAACAATAAACTGGAGTATCAGGAATCCTGCTGCACATCGGATTTCTGTAATTCGAGTGTCACTTCCGGTTATTGTCATATAATGATGATAGCATCGAATTTTTTCTTGACTTTATTCCTTTTCAACAGATTTATTTTCACTTAGTTATTTATTTATTTTTTTAAGTTATTTTCACTTTGATTATTTTCTCCATGAAGAATATTTTA
>MQRK01191832.1:49156-59932 GCA_001938485.1 Girardia tigrina | reverse complement strand
TAAAACTGAATTTGATGTTGTTTATATAGTAATTTTCCTCAGCCTTGAAAATTGATGAGATAAAACAAAGAGTAAAATATTTATAATTTTTGATGAAGTAAAACAAATATTTATAATTTAAATTCCAAGTTTTGTTAGACTAAATATTATTTTATTTGAAATTAATAATTTTACTAAAAAAATTATTTAAAAATTTTCCTTTATAAAATTTTATGAAAAGTGTTCACATGTATTTTTCGGAACCCTAACAATTTCATTTTACCTTATTTACTTTTTTTACATTTTTATATTTATTTTATATTTATTATATTTATTTTACATATATATTTATTTTATGAATCAGTAACAATTATCAATAAACAATTCTTTGTCTAATCATAATAGTTTGAATTGATCCGCTGTTACATGTGGATATTTGATAATTTTTTTTGTTGTAAAAGATCCCAATCGCAAATCGCAAAGATTTTATGGTAAATTTCTTTTCATCATTATCAATCGATATTCGTAATAGAAAATTTAATCGTATTATTAAAAAAATCGTTTGAAGTAATAATGTAATTCAATTTATACAACAAATAATAGAAAAATTTCGTATAAAAATTCGATCTAGTTTTCCATTTTCACAACCTGTATGATCAGCCAAATCAAAATGAGAGCCTTAAATTTATAAAAAAATCCGATTTCCATAAACAATCGATGGATTTAAATTTCGAAACCCAAATAATTTTCAATTTTAATAATCACGTACAAACATTAAAAACAATCAAAATCCGCTTATTTTACATTGTGTTCCACCCGACTCTCAGGTCGCCCGAGAATCGGACGGAGGTAGCGCACTCACACAGCCGAATGTTTTCGCTGTCGGGCTGGGCCAGAATCTTAACATTATCTTGGGGAATTACATAAGATCTCGATAGCTCCAATGTAACAACAAATTGTCGCTACTTGTTCCCAACGAACAAAACTCAGTAATTCGTTACTATCATCATTCAAACCAGGAACATCTGACAAAACGACATCCTCTGACAGAAAATGATTATAAACAAAGCAGCAAAAATATAATATTGAAGTTAGAATTTCTAGTTGCATCACTAGGTAAATCCACTTCAAAAGCAATAAAAAGACATCCTTTTCCATTCGAACCACGAAAGGTTTGGGGAATTTTACAATTGCCATCATTGATTGCAATGATATCAACTGCATAATCAAAAAGAACCTCTCGCAAGCGTCGATCAAAAAAATTGAATAGTAAAATTGATACTAACGCGCATGAATTCTGTCATTTCATTTCAACCTACATCCTGGAAAAATACCTTGGAACAGTGCTTTGCTGTCTGTCTCTTTCCTTCTTGTGTGTATTCAGAGTCAACATTTGGTAAATAAAGGGGGTAGGGGTCATCATGTTTCAACAATCACTCAGCCATCCACACCTCCAATGTAGAAGGCAGCTGTGTAGTGATACGCAGACACAATGTGAGATTAAATAGCTTGACTAGAACTATTGACATGTGTGTGTGCGTGTTTGAGTGGCCTGTAGTTGTGCACCTTTCGATCTGCTCTGCTTCTTGCTTAGTAGGCAAATCGTGACGGTGGCGGCAAGGAATTCCCACCAAGCAGAGCGCATGCGCATTTCCATACTCTCTACAACTGAGAGACAGTGTGTGTATGTGTGTGTATGTTAGGTCTTTGTCGCATCAGATAGTAAGAATACAAACTTATTTGCTAACCCAAACCAACCAACCAAATAAACACACAAGGGAGGAAGTGAGACGTACATAACCATGAGATCTGCAACCTACTATTCACTATTTGGATTTGCAAGTTCATCACAACACTGCAATTTTAGTCCGTCGTGTCTCAGTCAAAGAAACGTAAAGTTTACCAAGAGCAGAGCGTGTTTCAAATGAAATAGGAGCTGCAGTACATCTTCATTGAACATAACGACATTCCGACGTACCTTGTGTACCGAAAGACAGTGTTTATACCTAAGGAATATAATTTGAAGAGACACTACGAGCCACTTCATTAAGACAGTCAGAAAGTTCGAGGACAAAAGCCGCGAAGAAATGGTCTCTCAACTGAAGGAGCAACTTCGTGTGCAACAAAACTGCTTTGTGAAGGCACGTTCTGTGAACGACGACGCTGTGAAGCCAAGTTACATTGTCAGTCATATGATCGCTTCTCACGCAAAACCATTTACAGAAGATGAGTTTCGCAAAGTGCATAGTTCAGGTGGCTGAAACTTTATATTCAGAAAAGAAAATACTGTTTCAAAATGTCAGTATTTCCCGAAATACTGTGGCAGAGAGAATAAATGAAATAAGTGCTGATTTGCACCAGAAGAATTTCGTTTGTTTCTCATTAGCCATGGACGAGAGTACGGATACCAGGGATGTTTCACAGTTAGCTATCTTTATTCGTGGGTGTGACACTAATTTTGACGTGACGGAGTTGTTAGAATTATTTTCCCTGGTGGGAACTACTTCTGGTGCAGATATATTAGTAGCATTGGAAACCTGTATGAATTGTTCGAGATTACTTTGGAGTAAGCTCTCTAGGCTGACCACAGATAGAGCACCATGTATGTTGGGAAAGAACATGGGCCTTGTGGGACAAATTAAAAGACATCTTGAATGTGAAACTTCCTCCATTACGTTCACATCCTATCAATGCATTATTTATGTGTCCAATCGAGCTTGTGATGAGTATTATCATTCACACTGTAAATTTCATTTGTTTACGTGGATTAAATCATCATCAGTTTGCTGCATTCCTAGAAGAGGTAAATAGCGAATACGGAGAGCTGCTGTACTACTCAGCAGTTCGATGACTCTCTCCTGGAAACCTTCTGAAGCGATTTTATGTTCTTCGCTCAGAGTTTGCATCATTCATGGATTTGAAAGGAAAACCCATTGCCGATTTGTCAAGTGAAACTTGGATTCGGGATCTGGCTTTTCTGGTGAATATTAATGAACACCTAAACACGCTCAATGTGAAACTGCAAGAGCGGAATCAGTTTATTACAGACCTTTATGCCAAAGTGAAGGCATTCTAAATGAAATTATCTTTATGGTGTTATCAACTGAAGCAAGGTACCCTTTCACATTTTCCTACTTTAGTATCTCTCCTTTTAAGGAATCCAGACCTTTCTGGTGAAGTTTCGCATTACAGCGGATAACTGGATTTACTTTGTGGGGAATTTAATAAGCGCTTTCAGGATTTCCGAAGCTGTGAAACTGACATCCAAATGCTTTATAATCCTTTTCAAGTGTCAATTGAAACGGTGTCTAGTTCATACAAAATATAGTTCATTGATCTCCAGTGCAGCATAACACCCAAAGAAAAATTCTTAGCTTCAAATTGGCTTGACTTCCACCGAAGCCTTCCCATTTCTGATTAAATTATTGTTTAATAAAAATGTTGTGTGATCTAGCGGTCACTACAAATACTTCAGTTGTATACAGTTGCATTGAAATATTTTCAGTTTCAAATATGAACTTTGTGTTGTAAATGTTTTTTAAAATAAAATAAATAAATTAAAAATAATAGATGATTTCTATTATTATTTATTTTATAAAAAAATTAATTAATTATGTATTAAAAAAATTAATTATGTATTATTTATATTTTATTAAATGAACTTTAAAATTAAAGTCCATTAAAATTAATTAAATTTAAAAGTGCAAGGCCTAGAGGCCAGAGTATGATTTTGCACTTCATTGTAAATAAAAATGTAGCGAATTGGAAATTGGTACAATGGCGGTCTGTTCGTCGGGGTTTGGAGATTCGGTTAGATTGACTCGTTAAATTGATACTTTAAACAAAATCAAAGTTTAGAGTCAAAATAAAGTTCATTCTTAGTGAACAATATAAATAAGCGCTTAATAAAACTAAAATTTGATTAAATTTTAAATCTGATAGGTATGATTTTTATTTTTTATAAACTTGAATAAATTTTAAATCTGATAGGAAGAATAAATTTTAAAGAGCGAATTAAGAGATTACGAAGAGGAAGATTTTGCTATCAAGTTCGAGATCGAGAATTTAAATTGAATAACGGAATTTTATTTGCCGGAAAAATTGATATCAAGAAAATTATTCGAGGACGCGAAGCATTGTGAACGAAGAAAGAATTATTGTTACTGATCGATTGGAGAATTTAACGGATTTATTTAACGGGTGATTATAATCGTATAATTAATATTTAAATTTAAATTCAAATAAAATTATATTTTATATTTACATCCATAAAATTATTGTAAAATTTAAATTACTAATTGGAGATATCTGATTAGTAAAGAATCAAATAAAATAGGAAAATTCTCATTTTTATTTATTCATATTTTCATTTCTGTAAAAATTGTATTAAAGAAATAAATCTTGTTTAAAAGCAATTCTGTTGGTTTTTGATAATTGAAATTAATTTAAAATAAAATTTTGTTGAATAATTAAACTTATACGATCAAATTTTTAGTTTAAAGCACCAGTTAATCTTAAATCTAAAGACCTTACATTTCTCGGAACACCACCAAGAAAGGCAAACCAGAGAGAAATAAAATAAATTTTGTTTGGTTTCCGAAAGTTTAATATACTTCTCCGGAGACCCAACATTTGTCTTCGCGAATTCAAATAAAAATTTACCGTTAGTAAAAATGTTAAATAATACAGAAAAAAATCGAAAGAGTTGAAAGTTATATTAAAACCGGTCATAGTGAAGCCGCAATTTTTGGTCTGAGAATTCAATAAATACCGGTAAAAAACAACAACCATCTGATATATTGAAATTTATCGAATCGTTATATCACAATACAAAATATCTCCGATTATTATTCGTGGTGTGTTATTTTGCGAAAAAAGACTCGACAAGTGAGATTCCTGAGCTCTATCGTGGCTGGAACTGCTCTCGAGAGAACCGCTGTAATGTTCTACGGGGAAAGATATATGAACACTTGGAAAACCGAGAATCAGCGAGTCAGAGAACTATTATCCACATTCAACAAACAGGAGGCAGAGAGCCTGTGCCCCCACCACCCATCGAGAAAAGACAGTTGATAAGATCGACTAAAGTGAAATCACTAAGTTGACGATGTAAATTTAAGGATTGTTAATCCATTATTTAGTCACAAGGACTACTCTACAAGAGTTGAACTACTGCTAAAAAGTGTAACATCTGACAATTTTAACTATACAAATAACAGCTGTCTATAGTGATCGTGTTATTATAAAAAGAAATATAATAGGAGAGAAAAAGAAAGTTTCGATATAATTTATAAATTTTAAAATCACCTTATTTCTATATAGCTAAAATAAGTCGAGAGGATGCTAGTTGTCTCGCTACCTACCTAATATTGAAATTTAAGTTAAGATTTTTAAGGATTTCTAATTTTGATTTGAATTGTCAAAGTTTGTTAAGAACTTGTAGATAAACAAATATTTTTTAAAAGAAATAATCATTTGTTTTATTTTCTCGTTAAATTTATTTTAATCACCTCGATACCCCAACATAAATAATGGTAATAATGTACAATATAATAGTTTTCAAATTTCGAATCCCGAACACTGATTTTATTTTATAAAATATCAGGAGACTCAGCAATTAAAAATAAATCCCCTCATTTAAGAATAGTGTTAATTATAGAAAACTACAAAAAGACTAAAAAAAGAATGTTCCTCTTTGAAAGTTTCTGTTTTAATTTTTAAATTATAATTATTATAATTTATTATTTACTGCTTCGAATTCTGTGTTTATTTAACAATCAGTCAATTAAGTAAGCAACAGCACCTTTCAGCGAAGGCGCTGCATAGACAGAAACACCTCGATGTGGCTATCCAGATTGACCACCACCGCAATTTCACATTTTGATCATAACATGACCGACAAATAAACTTTTTCATATATTATATATATATATATATATATGCAACGAAAATTTGCAAATGTATACTACATTGATTTTAAACAAAATAGTTAGTAAATAAGTGATAGAAATCGTCATTTATCAATTGAATCAATATTTTATTATTATTGTCATATAAATTCTCACGAAATCTTTGTAGGAATCATCCAAATCGGAATTATTCGAAATAGGTGTTGATTTAACAGTCTGTCGACCAGCATGATTTTCCGTCTATTTCATCGGTTTCCCTGCGTCTTTCGGTGAAGGCGCTGCACTTACAGCACCGTCTCGATTCGTGATATTCAGATTGACTACGTCCTAGCGTGCATTCCCTCCGGTTCGTCCGTGATTTTGCATTTTTATCATAGTAAACTTTGAGCGTGAACGACAATTGAGCATGACAGATTTTAGACAAATATATGTAGTAATTTTTTATGAAATAGTTGTAGTAACTAATCAATATATCGGAATTAAAAATTTCCTGATTACTCACTGATAAATTAATAACCGTTAAGAAAATCAGAGAAATAAAGAAATTCAGAGCAATATTCAAGGTAATTGATTGAAAAAACATTTTATTTCTTATATTAAATGTATTTTCAGTAAATATTTTAGAAAAATCTTATTTTTTTGATTTATAAAATCAATTTATCACGCTAAATTAGCGAAATCCAAATACGCTATTTTTATTTAAATGATTGTTAACCACTGGTCCAATCAATCTGTCAGTACTAACATGCAGACTGACATTACAATATTGCTTGTGAAATGGATAGCTAGTAGTATTAGGCTACTAGTAGTAAGTATTAGGCACAGCGCTTCAAAATGATGAATATAAACTACCTTGCTGATGTACTATTCATAAACTGTTGACTGATATGTATAACACAAACATTGAAAATATTAAAGAAGCAGTACAAAATTCCAAGGCTGTCGCGATAACTTCTGAATTGGACATCTCTGGGTAATGAAAGTTAATGTGGAATTATTTGTCATTGGAAAACTGATGACTGGAATTTAAAAAGTGTGGTCTTAGAATTTGCACATGTCGTTGAAGATCACTATTCTGCCAATGTTGCTGAATTATATAAACAGTTTGCAAAACATTGGAACATAACAAATAAGATTCAGGCGGTGGTGACTGACAATGTACGAAATATGGTATCGGCTATTAATCAAACTGCTCATATTTAATGTTCGGCTCATTGTTTGCAGTTGCATGGATTTCAAGTTACAGATACCGAAGAATTATTCGTAAAATGTCGCAAAATCATAGGACATTTTAAGCATAGTCCTATTAACACACTTGAATTGCAAAACTGTATTGATTCCCCACTATTTAGACTACAACAAGATGTTCCAACAAGATGGAATAGTCTTTTTGAGATGTTGCTGAGTTTGTTGCGGGCTAGAGATGCATTAATGGTCTATTTTTCAACTGTAGGAAAGCACTATAAATGTTCAAGATTGTCTGAATCTGATTGGAAAAAGATGTAAAAATGCGATAAAATGTTAGATATATTCCATCAAGCTACGGTACCTCTTGGTGGAGATAAATATGTAGTGTGTAGTCGCCTATTGCCGCTTTTATCATCTTTAACAAAACATATGATTTGGACTGATGACAATCCAGGGTATATAGCTAGATTCAAGGAAGTGGCTGTTAATGATCTCAACGAACGTGTAATTAATATGAAAAACATTGCAGTTTTAAAGATTGCAACATTACTCGATCCACGGTATAAACATTCGAAGTGTTTATCAGATGATTCTAAAAAAGAAACTTGGTTGCTTATTGAACAGAAAATGACAAGTAATTGTTGGATGAAGAATAATGTTCATACTGGCCAAAATTTTGCTAATGAAACTACATGTGAACCGAATGAAAAACTGTTTAAGCTGATGGAGGATGATTCTAACTCAGGTGATGGTATAGAAAGTCCTTCGAATGAAATACAGCGATATAAAATTTTAAAAAAGTCGCCCAATCAGTTGACGTATTAAAATAGTGGAAACTTAATGAATATCGATATCCGAAATTGGTATTATCAGCAAAAACTGTACTTTGCATACCAGCAACCTTAGTTCCATGTGAACGATTATTTAGTTCTGTTGGTTACATTGTCAACGAGATGCGTTTATCACTTGAACCAAACACCGTTAATATACTTGTTTGTTTACGTAGCTGGCTGTTTGACAATATTTAAAGAAAAATCACCTATTCCATTTCGGACTTTTCTCTGTATATCAATTGAAATACGTGTAGAAGAAATTTCTTAATAAACTTCAGTGGCAAAACTTTTTATTTAATCGAATTTAATCGTTAACAGTACTAATATATATATATGTGTGTGTGTGTGTGTGTGTGTGTCTTTAAGTAATTTAGATTATTTGGAAAAAGTGGATATTAAATAAATATTTTAAATACACAGCATTTTTTAGTTTAACTTTTTTGTTTAATTTGCTATGTGAGATAAATTAATTTGTTTGTTAGTGGTCATCTGATTAGTAGTAATCAGAGTTTTTTTGATATAAAATTTGTGCAACGCTTTTTTACCTTCTTTTGAGTTACGTTTTACAATCTAACATCATAAAAGAGCTCAACAAAATCAATTTCCTAATAACTAGAAAAATTTTGAATTTTTTTACAACAATTTTATGATCGAATAGTTTTGTCGAGTTTGTTTGCGGTGGTTTATAGAGAAATTTGATGAACAAATTGAATTTATTTTTATCTAATTTTTGAGTCTTACAAATTTATTATCGAACGAATTAACTAATATTTTACGACAACGGTTAAACGAATTATCATTTTATGATCGGTTTCTGTTCTCGAAATTTTGTGATTCAAACGAATTTGAATATATGCTGTATTTTTTTTCCACTAATACGTGGGGATATTTGTAGAGTTTTCTTTTGTGTATGTGTTGTTATTTTCTTTGTGTGTGAAACTTAATGTTTATGTAGTTGTCGGCATTTGAATTTGTGTTTTGTGTAAAAAATCGAAATTGAGACATTATAATATATCGTAAATATTATCAACATTAATAGAAGAATAAATCAAATTAGAAATTAAATTAAGAAAAGAAAAAAGAAAAGACTCAAAAGGAAAAATTAATAGTCGCGTTTAAATTCCCCCCCACGTGCAATAAAATAATTATAATTAAAATAATAATTATAAGTATAGATTAATAAAAAAATCAAATGAAAATTACAATTAATTACCCTAATATAGAACAAACGTAAGTCCAATGCTGACTATCAATCCAGTTTTTTTTACCTTATCGTGAATTTTGTGATAATCTGTAATTATTTTTCTTTCGTTATGTTGTTCCTTTGCTAATACAGTTTTCTCCGTTATTTGAGTTATTTTATTTTATCATTTTTTTAATTTTATTTGCTTGTAAAGGTTTTATTGAAAATATGCTTTGTTCAAGCAATAAATCTTTTGCTTTAGCAGGGATTATGTGAAATTAGTGATAAATAAAGGTTTTACATATGCCTTAACGAATTACTTTGTAAGTTGTAATATAGAATTTATTTACTGTGCTACATTGGGTCGAGATTAAAAATGAAATTTCGAAACGCTTTAATCAAATTTTGATTTACAAACTTATTGACTAAAATTTTATCTTGATTATTATTGAAGAATTTAAATATAAAAAATTTCAATGATGATCCGTACAAATAATATTAAATAGGTTTGGTTCGAATTTGCTGGGCCTATATTTGAATCAAATTTGTATTGTATTTCTTATTGAAACCGGAAGAAAGTTTGCATGATTCCAAACCGATCCCAATTCTCGGAGATAGACTTTGGTCATTTGATGCAAGGGTACACTCGTCCCAGTCAGCCAGTCGACCCAACGGATGGTCCCTTTTCCCAACAGGACTCGAGAATGAGTCATTATAAAATGCTTCATCGTCAATATAAGGAATATCGTAGAAACAATCTTCAATTCGTAAATTACGATCAGCTTTAGAAGGAGTAATCGCATCCGGGTACAGATTATCATCATTGATCATAATGTACGATTTTTGAATCAATTTCAATTCGGAATCGGTATTCTTTAACAAATCACAAACTCCCTCTAAAGCGGGCGAGCGTTTCATTCCACTCCTCGGTGGAATAGGAAGTAAGCAATATTCAGTAGGCCTTCGCGGTTTCGATAGAGATTTGTCTTGACTGGTCTACGACAATTCCGTGTCATCAAATAACACTTCATGGGAATTGTCTTTCGACGAAAAATACATTCCATTGTCTCTCAATGGAGTCAGTTTATTACTCGATAAGGCAGATACGAATAAAAAATCAATAGTTTGACTCGTCATCGGACGAGTGTAGATAAATTCATCGAAAAAATCGTCCTGAACAATCGTCTCAAAGACAGACTGTGAATCCGGATTGAGATCAGAATCGCAAATAACAGCCGAATCGTGATTATAACTGCTACTCGTTTCGACAGACAATTTATTATCATTATTCAGACAATGTTTGATCAGTTACATTGACATATAGTCGTAATTCGGTTCAAAATTCAAATTTCAGCAAATCGTTCATGAATAAAAAAAATTCAAATTCAAAATCTTTATTAATTATGTCCACGTCAACAACCGTTCATCAATTCCATTTTAATCAAACAAATCATAAAAACTCAAGGTCACATTCCATAACTCATCTACATAATAATAACATTCAACATTATCGATTTCAAAAAAATGCAAATTTTCAACTATTATATCTTTGATACAGCTGAAATTCATTGATGAGTCTTTGATTTTAAAATTTTTCTTTTTGATCTTGATAGAAAATTGATTTATTTTGAAATTGATTTGACCAATTTGAAAGGATCATATATATATATATATATATATATAT
>MQRK01191832.1:37569-49010 GCA_001938485.1 Girardia tigrina | reverse complement strand
ATATATATATATATATATATATATATCGATAAAAATATAATTTTACAAACAAATATAATAATCAAAAAAATGCTCGAATCCCGAACAACTACAGTTAAATAAAATACTTTTCACGAAGGCAGAAGGTGTTTGGGAAATAAATTGTTCTATGATTTTAATTGCACTTTCTCGTTTTGTTGTATCTGATTCTGGTTACGGAAAGGCGTATGTCGGGCTAGCATATCAACATAACCGTGGGGCCATGTAATTTTAACAATAGTTAAATCGAGTTCCTCTCATTGATGCATCAACTTTGTGCGTCTTTTGATAGCGTAAAAATAAATCTATAATGTGATAAAGTATTTATAATTATTAATAGATACAAAATATCCCTTTTGTGATTGGTTTTTTTATATCTGTATTGCTTATTATTGCGAAATATGTTTGAAAAGAGTTTTGAAATAAAAATTGGATAAATGAAATGACTTATGCAATTCTTTAAAGATTTATTAATAATTGTTTGTTTAAATTGGAATTTATGTGAATATTTTATGATAGTTATTTTATCAGAAAAGACCTCTTATAAAAATCAGTTAAGAAAAAGTGTAAAATTAATATTAATAAGTGTGAATTTGAATGAGCTACTGTAAATATTTGAAAATAAATGTATTAAATTCGTCACTTGTTTTAATATACGTCTACTCAATCATTCTCTGGTCCTCTCCGCAGGTCTTCACGATCGAGCAAGAGGACGCACACTGACCACCTCAAGACTTCGCGCACTGCATACGATCATCGATTACGAAGAATGACCGCCGGTGGTCGGGAGTGCATCGAGCGATTTCACAGAATGCTGCTCCTCGGGACCGCATAGACTAGAATCGACCGATAGGGGACGGTCGCAGGTCGGCAATCCGAAGAGCGAGAAAACTCTAGACGACAACGGTTTGAGGGCACCGTTCAGTCTGCAGTTGACGAACCCATGCGCAATTATATGGCGAGGGGAACGATCGAAGACAGGATCGCCCATCCTTCACAACTGTTTTGGTGTTTTAATAAAATAATTTGATCGTTGATTTTTTTACTCTAATGTTTGTTGTTATATTACCGTTAAGCGGGTACAGGTCTTTTAAGTGCCGTTTTTTGGCACTCTTTATTTTGGCACAATTTTTATGGCTCTGTATTTGGTGACGTATTTTTTAGCAGATAATTTTTGTCACGTAAATTAGGGTGTTGAATTTCTTTTATATTTTATTTTAAAAAATATTTTAGATTAATAATAAATAATTTAAAATATATTTTTGTTTATAGTAACCAAATTTATAATGCCTCGTCGGATGTGAAACCAATACGATAGAACGATCGTAGGAATTGATATGACAAATAATTATGCAGAAGCAGCACACAAAATATATATGCATAAATGGGTGCTTGTCATCCAATTTTATGGAAATTTATTGACTGTTTAAGAAAAATTTAAAGGAGCAGGGATTTATATTACTAACAAATAGTCACTGACAATGCCCCAATACATAAAAGTCTAAAATATTTAAAAGAAGATGAAAGAATTTTAAATATTGTTAAACGATTTGCTTAAACCGAACACTAAAATTACCAAAAAAATGGCGCTAAAAAGACATGCTCTCCTGTTAAGCAGATATGAGAAAAGGTACACGGCCTATGTAGTCACCATTTTGCTCTTTTGAATCTAGAATCTGAAAGTGCGACTGAACTTCCAAGATCTTCAAAGCGCTTTAGTCATTGTATTGTGAGGATTGTGTGATGATAATTGATGATTCTGAGCTCGATTATTACAATAACAACATGTAATTGACGGGGTATTCCCATTCATTATAGTCGCCATTCGACGGCCTATAGGTAGCACTAACGGGAAGCTACCAATCGTCGACGTCCACATTTTAGATTGATAATGTTCAGTAGTCAACTCAAAAATACGACTCTCCTATCTGGAAACAACTGGAAGAGTGTTCAACAATATAAAAATTACCGGATACAGATGGCATTTCTATAAAATGATTGAGGCAGACATCTTGCCTGTTGAAACATTGGATCGAATACGTATCTTCACGATAATCATACGAAATATGACTAATTGACTGTTTATAATCCATTTCAAAAGGATAAGAAAAACAAAGTGGAAATAATGATTTATTTGATCAGAAACTCGAGAAGATAACAATACATCAATTTCAGATTCACAATATTGTGTTCGTTTAAATAACAGATTTTATTATTTTTATTATTCATATTGAGATTTTAAATATATAATTTTTCTAATAACTTTACTAAAATTTACGTAAAATATTTAATTTTATGTGGTCTCTTTTTTCCGGTCTCCAAGTCATGATTCTATATATATATATATATATATATATATGGTTTTTTGAGTTAATTAAATTAAATCAGGTTTTGATTTAATTTAATAAAAGTGTTACTACACAACAATAGTGATTAAATCTAATTTTCGGTAATTTTTTCGCCGATGCTATTGATTTTCTAAAGACAAATGTTCTATCGGTATACTTTGGCGGTGTTACTGTTATTGTTATTTTTGAACAAGATTTACATGATTTGCGACCAGAAGAACATACAGAAGGACACATTTTTCTTTTCCATAGCTCCTCGAGACAAGGATGTATGGCTGTGGCGACAGAGAAGTAAAACTTAAATAATCTTGCTCCTGGCATTACGAAAGTTCAATACACCCCTGATTTGTTTACAACTTTATGTCTGAAAGTGTCTTTCTAACAATTCCTTTACAAAGTGTTATTAAAGCAGATTAATAATTGTGTGGATAAAATAAATCATTTTACCGCTTTGTAGAATGAAATTGAAGCACGAGTTTATAATACTTTTATAAAAAATTAATCTGTTGATTATAAAATTTCAATTAATATTTTTTCACATTAACTTCGAATGTATGTTGAAACCTCTGAAAATCAGTTAATTTAGCCTCAGATCCATTAAATGTTTATACACATTTAATGTTTCGTGTCAAGTGGTATTAGGTCACCAATTAAAACTCGTCATATTAAGAATATTAATAATTTTTGAAATTTTAATTAATACCACAAAATTTTCGTAATTAGGTATCGTTCCAGATTGACAAAATACAAAAATGTATTAATCAACGTTTGTGAATAATTATTCTCTTCGTACTATTTTATGGAAATTATCAAAACAATAATTAAAGTAATGAAATATGTGTAATTGTTAATCATATATTGTACACGGAGATAACAAAATTAACGAAATGCTGTTAAGTCCTCAACATACAAGTTTCGCGGAAAAAGTATGCAATCGTATGAAATTTATCATTTTTTAGATAAAATATTTTTAAATGAAATCCATTTCATAAAAAAAATCCATATATATATTTGATAATATTAAATAATAATAAATTCAATATTGTCGAAAAATAATTTTGTTAAATTTTTATAAGAAATTGATTACTGTACATGTTAGAGAATTCTTTTCAGCAATTATATTTGTTATTCATTATGTTACTTTTTTTTATAAAATTAGTTGAAAGAGAAAATTTATTAATTTAATTTAAGATTTTATTGGATAATAATGGTAAAATGTTTTTTTTAATTTTATATAAAGATTTTAAGATTTGAAACCGCTTTACTTTGTCCATTTTGATTATTTATTAATGGGTGTTAGTGTTTTACTAATAGTGATTCACAAAACTGCCACTAATAGTGTAAATAAAAGCCTTTCTGTAAAACAGACAACTCATACTTTGAAATAGAATAGATTTTATTTTTAGTGTAAGTAATGAACAAAATCCTTACTCGATCGACTGGATTGTGAATGCTGAAACGCAGGTTAAGAAAGAACTAAATGAAGAAAATATTGAAGAGCACATACAATTAATTAACCTCTTACCACATAGTGGATCATATATGATCCAAAATAATTTTTCATAATTTTATTACCCTAACTGCATAGCGTGACATAGACAGACCAAAATGTTTTTTTGGATTTTCTACATGAAAAATTCATTTACTTAAAAATAAAAAATATATGTCTCTTTATTTATTTTCCAATATTATATATTTTTATTAAAATAAAAAAAACATTCGGTAATGGTTTAAAATACAATGTACTGAAGGATTTAAAGCATTTCAGAAGAATATTTGCTAAAATATAGGTAGTTTCAAAGTGGGTTAAATGAAATGCAGAGTTGAAAGGATCCTCTCAAATAAATCGAAAACAATTTGTTGATTGCAAGCTAATCTGCTTAATAAATTTGATTTTCACGTGTAAAAACTTCTACATTGGAGAGACAAATCGTCATCTCAAAATACGGATTAGTGAGAATTTCAAATCAAGTCGATCAAGTAAGGTTCTTGATCATTGGTTACACTGTAAAAATAGAATCTCTTCTATTTCAAAGGATGAGTTTTTTGTTTCACAGAAAGGTTTTGATTCAGGTTATGAAAGAGAGTTTTTTAAATCATTATTAGTAAGAAACTACAGCCAAACAATAAACATTCAAAATGGACAAAGTACAGCCATTTCAAATATTCAAAGAAAATTTTTTAAGCACTTTATCATTATTGTCCAATAATATCTTACATTAAATAAATGTATAAATTTTCTCTAAAATAACATAATAAAAGTAACTAACAAATGTAATTGCTGATTATGAAAAGAATTTCCAAAACATTTTCAATAATCAATTTCTTATAAAAATTTAAAAAATTATTTTTCAAAAATAATAAATTAGAGTTCACAAGACTCAGTAATAATATAATTAATAAAAATAATTAATAATAATAATTATTAATAATAATTTTAATAATAAATAACAATAAGAAATAACAAAATTTTAAATGTGTCTAAGATGATTAGAAATATTTAAACACTTCAGAAACATTTTTCACCTTTTGAGGGATGGTAAATGCGGTGCGATTCCGGTTTGCAGATCTGCGAAATGGCAACCGTCTCTGACTCGAATACGATCACATGATTTACCTCAGATAACGCAGTGTACATAAACAAACATGTGATGTAATCAAACAAATCGCCACTTTCTTCCATCGTATTCAATGAAGTTCTTTATTTCATAAACTGTTTTTGTATTCTATGAATTTTTATTATATTATATAAAATGACTTTTTTGTATGATTTTAAAATTAAATATAAAAAAATAAGTATTTAATTATTTCAGTTATTTTTTGTTTATATAAAAAGACATTTAATTTCTTCTGAAACATTTTTCATCAAACACAATTTATAAATAAAAATTATAATTTTTAATATTAAAACTGATAATTATCAGTTCAATTTAATTTAATCTTTACTTTAACTTTCACATTAAAAAATGGAAAAATTTTATTAGTTTAGATGTGTTATTTATTACTAATTGAAAATTAGAAAACTTGTTTGATTTACGTTTTGGGCGACCTTCTAGGACACTTCCATCTCCTTATTACCGTGTACTTTTTTACCACTGAGATTAAATCTTTACTGATATTTCATAGCTACATATTTCGTTATCAGTGTGTTAATATTCCAAAATTTGAAATATAAATTAACATAGCTCAAATTATTATGAGTGCAAAATACACATGAATCAATTAAAAATTACTATTTTAATCATAACTTGTTCATTTATTTGCGAAAACAAAATTAGCAATTGTCCCCTAATTAGGAAACCGGAAAAAAGAGACCAGAAAAAAGAAACCAGGAAAAAGAGACCACGGAAAAAAGAGACCAGGATAAAAGAGACCACCTAAAATGAGACTAAAATCAAATAAAATTATTAAAATCATGTAAATTTTAAAAAAATTAGAAAATTAGACTAAATTTTAGAAAAATTAGAAAATTAGACTAAATTTTAGAAAAATTCAAAAAATCAAGATATTATTAGAAAAATGAAATAGTTACCGAGACATTTCAGTAATTAGTAAATATTTTAAACACGCGAAAAGTTTATTTTCAAAGCACTGGCTTGTGACAGATTTTCCGGTTTCTTACATTTGAGACCGAAGTTATTGAACACTTTTTCTACTTTTTCAACAGAAATGAAACTTTCATTTACATAAAACTCATCAATATAAGAGTCTGTATTTTCACTCATCCTGGTGTCAGAATTCAGAATCCACCTGATTATTTCGGTCATTATAGTTGGTGCAATGTTTAAACCAAAATCCAACCTAATTAAAGCATATTTCTTGCTATTAATGATACAAGATTGGTAACGCCACATTTCCTTATGAACATGAATCTGCATGTACGCCTCTGACAAATCAAGCATTGAAAAAGTTGAACCCGTACGTCGCCAATCGCGGAGCTTTTCTAAACATATGTAAGCAGAACCACTTTAAACATCCACGTAATTGTTTAATTTTCTAAAATCAAAATTTTGTTTTATCTTGGACTTATTAGCCTGTAATATTCCAAATATTGGTATGGATCCTATCGATTTACCCATTTCTTTCTCATTGGACTCGATTAGATTACCCTTTTCTACCCAACCATCTAAAATTTTCGAAGTTGCAACATCTTTTAATTTGTTGTCCTTAAAAACTGACTGACGATTCGGAAGATGACTCGGAGCCTCACTTTTCCAATTCCATTTAATCGACCAATTTTCCCTAAACTCAATTTCAAAATTATGGTTTTTTATACTAACAAGAGGCGCATCTGATGCAGCACAACTCAAGCTACTATCTATACCTTTAATTTCTTCTTCGCCGCACTCAATAATACCCTTATTAATTTTCACGCCGCGCAATTTACCTATGACATCCATATCTATTAAGATCCCTAGATCATACGGTAAATGTTCCCTGGCCGAACATTCCACCCTAATGATCCTGCCATTTATATTCAGCCGCACTTCACCCGAATCCACTCTAATACCCTTTCCATTCTCTAAAACCATTCTTTCTCCGTCAGAAAACAACATACAATCACTAACTAACCCCTTTAAAACAAACGTTTTCGAACAACCCGAATCAATCAACACTATGACTGACCTGTCATTTACGGTGACGATCATCGTTGACAACGCCTGCAACTGTGAAGGGAGAGAGCCGGGGCATACAACTCCCCTTTTCGTTTCCGGACCGACATTGTTTTGCGATATGACCCAGTTTCTGACATTTGTAGCATATTGTTTGTCTGTTTGATTGCCACTGAGAACTTTTATGATGATTCCTTTCCTTCAATTTGGTGTTTTACTCACGATAAACATAGGGTCCTTTCTGAAGAGTTGCTCTGGGTTTAACGAGTTCTCCCTGACCTCTGGAACTCCCTGTTTCTTTGTTGTTGTTTCAGTGTTGTATTGCTGCCTTTAAACCCGGTAATAAACCCTTTTTAATCCCCAAATACCTGCGGCTATACTCGATCACGTCGGCAGGGGTTGGTCGCCGGCCCGTTCGAAGTCCACCTGCAACTCGAAAGGCACTCCAGCCATGAATGCAGCCTTTGTTAGATCGTCGACCTATGTTGTTAACATCTTCACCTGAGACGATAGTCTCGACCTCGTGATACTGTAAGTTTATCAATTGACTGTACGTAGAACGTCTATTCAGGCCGAACGAATTGTTTAGTATATTGAAGAACCGATCGCAGCTGCTTTACGTCTTCTCGTCTGATTCCATGTAGATGTTCAGTGCAACCCCCGATAGTAAAAAAGGAAGATACGGGGCTGGATAAGTAATCTTCTGGATTTTCATGACCATTTCAAATTTCTTCTGCCAAATCTCGAAGCTGATGCTTCCATCAAATTTTTCAAAAAGCTCCAAAACGATTTTCCTATCATTCATTATGCCCGGATAGCTTGTAACAGTTTATTTTCAAAACACTGTTTAATTGATAATATTTAAACAAAGTATTTATCAAAAAAGCATACATTAAATATTTTAAATAATTAAAATATCTAATATCCAACATAAAATCTAATAATAAAGGAACATTATCACAATTGAATTTTTTGCACGATAAAGAAACCACAAAAGAGATTTACATAATTATTTTTTCATTATATGATTCTTCATTTGGACAGTAATGGCGATATATTTTTAAGGGAAAATCGGGAAAAAATAGTTTTAACCGTTATGAATAGTAAGGACGATAAATTGATTCGAGATGATGTCAAACAGCCACCAAGATGAGATACAAAACGTCCATGGCGGAACGCTCGCCAAGAAATGTCACAAAATGGTTTCAGTTCTGAATATCATGAATAGAATACTAGACTTTATTTAAGAAACTGACTTTGTATTTAAAAATGTTGTATCTCAATATTTTTTATTATTTCTAAAATTTACTTGAATTTAATAATTTTTCTAAAATTTACTTGAATTTTCAAATTTTACAGGGTCTATTTTTTCCTTGGTGTCTTTTATCCTGGTTTCTTTTTTTCTTTGAATCCCCTAATTGCACGTTTTTTATAAATAAAGAAGAAAAGAAATAATTCAAATTTGTATTATTTTGTATCTGTCATAAATTTGTGATTTTGACGCATATTTCTTAATACTATAAGGATTTTTGATCTTTTATAACAAAAATAATACTGTACAATAATTTAAAAGTTTAACAATGTTTTTTAATTTTAAAACAGTAGATGTAATCAAGAATAGTTTGGATCCATCATCAAATTTTAATTATATATAGAAATTTGTTATTATAAAAATTCATATAAATGTAATTATTCCCACAAATACATTTAAAAAATACTTAATAAATATATTTTATTTAGTTCCCAGACAATTGGGTAATGAAATATTTGGGTAATAAAACAAAAATCATTTTACCATTACAGGGTTATTCAACTTTATATCTGTGAGGAATATTTTAAATTGTTTGAATGTGAAATGTAATGATGCTGTATGTTGATTTAAGTATGTTGAATTTAGAATGGTGATTCTCCCACCCAGATGGAAATTGGTATTTTTTATTTAAATTTAAAGTGATTGACTATTCGAACATAATTAAAATAATCATTTTATAAGTTCATATTTTTTTAATTTAACATTTAAAATTAAGTTTAATATTTTTTAGTAAAATTTAAATTAAATGGATTTTTAATAATTTGATGACATTTTTATTATTTTGGGATTTATTGAGAAATGGTAAAAATTATTATTTTTAATTAATTAATATTTTAAAAAATGACTTCAAAATTGTTCGAATAATCATGATTAAAAATAGAAATAAGAAAACCAATTAGAATGATTATAAACGATGAAAGACTTTCTGAGAGTCATAATTACTCTAAATGTGATTGTAATAAAAATTCAAACGAGACTTGTCTAAATGTTCTTAATATGGCGACAAGCGACCACGTGACACAAATTATCAAAGGACCGCAGAAATTCGATTGGTCAGAAGCAAAATTAGAAGAATTCCTAATAAGTTTTGAGAAATATTCAAAGATTTTGGGCTTTAAGGAAGAAAGAAAAACAATATTAGTTACAGCATTCATGACTCCAGAGGTGATAAACAAATATGAGAAAACACAAGGAGGCAGCTTGGTAACAAGAATGAGAAGTGCATTCTCGGAAGAGAAAAATATTTTGGCGATAATGAGGGAGCTTGTGGAGATTAGATTCTGGGATAAAAATCCATCAGAAGTATTTAAAAAGATTGATGAACTAGTGGAGAAACTAGTTGAGAAAAAACTGGAAAAAAGGAACTTTGAGACCTAGCGTACGCCAACGCCATCGAAAATTGAGAAGTAAAATGAGAAATGACTCTGAGAAATGCCACAAAAGTAGAAGATATAAAAAATATCAAGGAGAAAATTTACGAATTTGAGCTGAAAGACAGGAATATAATAGTGGACGCGTACACGACAAAGGAAAATAAAGAATGGAAGAAAGTAGAATATAGAACAAGAAGACAGAGACCAAGATACGAAGAGAGAAAGATCGAAGAACCAAGAAGAAATTTTAAAGCAAGAAGGATCATATGTCGGGCATGCAGTGAAGAAGAACATGGGAGACGGGAATTCACAAATGTTAAATGCAGCTATTGTAAAAAAAGGGCAATCAAGAATACAATATTATGAGAATCCAAACAGATTTAAAGAGCGCTAACAATCTGGAAGAGAAGATACTAGGAAAAGAAGAAATGAGCGAAAAGAATACACAAATACACAGTATAGAGGTCGGATGGGATATACGAATAGAAGAAACCAAGTAGAAGACTCCGATGACGAGTGGGAAAGAATGTCGGAAAGATCGAATAAAAGAGGAAGTCTAACAAGAAGAGAAAATATTACAAACATGAAAAATTTCTGAGACAAACAGGGAAACGAGGAAGAACGGTCACAGGGAGAAGTGATCGTACCGACAGCAAAAACACTTTGTGGAAAAACTAAATGAATGAATTATCAAGAATTATGAGGAAAATGTTATCATTGAAAAATGCAGTTCGCCGTGGAATTTCCCGCTAGTATACGTATGGAAAAAAACAAACAGGATATCCGAGTATGTGTTGATTTTCGACAATTAAATAAAGTCACAATCAGACCAGCATTTCCAATTCCAAATGTAGAAGAAATGCTAAATACATTAAATGGAGCGAAATACTTCAGCACGATCCACTTGGAGAGTGCATATCATCAAGTTGAATTGGAGAACGATTCAAAAATAAAAACTTAATTTTCGTCAAAGAACGGCCAATATTGTTTTAAAAGAATGCCATTCGGAATTGCAGCTGCCCCAGTGACAATAATAAAAGCTTATTTCTCTTGGTTACGGTAACCAAGGTACTTTTGATTATTGATGAGGTACATTAAGTGATTCATGAGGTATTGTTTGATGATAAATAACATACATATATCATAGGGGTTTCAGATATATACGAAAAAATTGATTTTGAAGCATCTTTTTGAGAATTTCAGAAATGTTCAAAAAATCGATATTTCAGCACCTTTTTGAAAATGTTGATGTGTAATCTGAATGTAAGTATATGGGTTTCTATTCAAGTGCATCAGCACTTTTTGATATTCTGCTTTCTTCTGTCGCTAAAATCGATGTACATTTTGTGTAAATTTGCACATTATGCTAATTATAGGAAAACGTAATCAATATATGAAATTAATAATTCACATTCAGATATAGAATCAAAATGTGCATCAAACACACTAGCACTTTAAAAAATTTTAAGTATTGATTTGTGCACTTTTGCACATGTGCAACTTGTAAAGCTAGTGTTGGGTTTTTAAATTATTAAAAATTATCTTTAATTCAATTATTCCCTTTTTAAAACACAAATCTTAAATCTCTTTTCTTAATTCTTTAATCAATAATCTTTAATCAATAATTCCCAATCAATAATCTTTTATCAATAATTCTCAAATCAATAATCTTTTATCTTTTGATCTGACTCCAATTATTCAGAAAGGTCTTCCAACATAAATATATGAATAATGAACACAAATTCTTTTATCAAACTTTATTTCAAATAACAAATAT
>MQRK01191832.1:25524-37270 GCA_001938485.1 Girardia tigrina | reverse complement strand
ACTAAAACTGAATTTGATGTTGTTTATATAGTAATTTTCCTCAGCCTTGAAAATTGATGAGATAAAACAAAGAGTAAAATATTTATAATTTTTGATGAAGTAAAACAAATATTTATAATTTAAATTCCAAGTTTTGTTAGACTAAATATTATTTTATTTGAAATTAATAATTTTACTAAAAGAATTATTTAAAAATTTCCTACATAAAATTTTATCAAAAGTGTTCACATGTATTTTTTCGGAACCCTAACACTAGCACATTAGAAATGTGCGGCACTATGTGTGATATTGATTAGCACATCTTGGCACTGTGCAGCGATCGATTAGCACTTTTATTCGGTTGCTAAGGAAAGGTTCACAGTTGCTATGGAAACGGTCACCGTTACCATGGTTACAACCAACTTGAATCACTGTATCTGTTGCTAATTTAAAACGTCCTTGGTTAACGTTGCCATGCGAACCGAAACCGTTGCTAAAGAACCGGGAACATATGAGAAACGTTTCTAGAGTATCAGGGACCCACCGCGACCGTTGCTAGGGTAACAATGATCAATTAGAAGCGTTCCTGCCTAGGCATGGTGAACCGGAACCATTGCTATGGTTCTGGGAACCAATCAGAAGCATTTCCAAGTGAAGCAGAACCGTTGCTATGGTAACAGCAACAGTTGCCATGGCAACGGACTACCACCATGGAGGGGGGAGGTGGTGCAGAATGCCAATTTTTGCCTACTATTTACAGATAACCATATCCGAGAATGCTAGGCAATATTTATGTTTTTCCCACATAAGTGAAAGAGTGAGAAGGTACTATCAGTTTCAGCGATTAGTTTTCAGATTGAACGCATCGCCGTTTCTAGCGCAGTTAGTAGCACGGACGAATGCGGAAAAAATCAGTGAAGAATTGTCAGAAACAGTTCGAATAATTAAATATTGAAATATAATTTCTTAATTGCATTCCTTTTAAATTAATTTTATTTATTATTTTTATTCTTTTGTTTGTTATTTCTCTTAAATAATTTAAATTTTACTTTTCTTTTTTATATGGATTTCGATTGTGTTCTTACTTAAACTGTGAAGAGGGATAATTATGGGTCAGTTACAAATTTCTTTTGGTTAAAAAATGAATAATTATTCATTCAGATAGTAAATTGTTTAATTGATTCATTTATTGCCATCGGGATTACACACGAAAACAAAATTTCTGCTAAATAGAATTAATAGTTATTAAATATAGGTTAACGAATTCGCATCAAACATAATTGTCTCTGCGTATTTTCATTTTTTAGCAAATGAATTTTTAATTTATTTATATCGATTAATTAAAAAAATTCCAAAACGAAAAATATGAAATAATAAAAATATTTTTCATAATAAAAAATAAATTTTTTTCAATCAAAAAAACTAACCAAAATCATTTTTTCAAAATAATAATTTTGAACAAATAATTTATCGAAATTGAATTCTTGAATTACTTTTGTTTAAATAAATGATGAAATTCAACAGACAATTTGAATTTGATAACAAATGGCAATGTTACGATTAGACAAAGCTTTCTATTTGTTGAAGAAGTTCCGGTGAGAGTTATTTTATTTTCATTTTACAATCGCGTCCAGTTAATCAAATCTTAAAGCGATATTCAATAACAAATTTTCAATTTTTGGTTAATGATTTAATGACGAATTTCTGTTTTCATAATGAAGTTAATTATAAATTATCAAGTGTTCGGGGTACCAAACTAATTACAACTCCGAATTAATTACAATAATAAAATATTTTAAATTAAAATTAAAACACTAAATTACTGTGGTTTACAGTTTACTGCAAATTCATGCCAAAAGAAATCTAAAACTAATCATTATTTTTTTTCTCATTTTTCTAAGTTATTATGTATGAAAAAGAAGTAAGATATTTGTTTAATATTTATTTTAATATAAAATTACGTTTTTTTTAATATAATCATATAAAATTAATCAGTCGTCAAAGATATCTACTTCATCAAAGCAGTCTGTGAAGAACCTCTTTGTATGACGATAATATTTCGTCATGATTTTGTACTCATCTTTGGTCGCCAAACGTTCGATCGTCCCTTTAGTGCAGCCACTCTTTCTTGATGACTGCTTTTCAGGAGGTTCGATTAATTCGTCATTTCCGTACTGATGTCTCTCTTCAATTTGGCATAAAATGCCTCAATTGGGTTTAGGAATTTCGAATATGGGGGCAAATATACCATTTTATGATTTGAAATGGTATTCGAATGAATACTGTAATACTTCATTTTTGTTAAATTTTGTGAAATTCTCCCATCTTTTCTTTCATTTAGCATTCATTTCTTTTACACTTTCTTCAGATGACATTTTTTTTATCATTTATCATTTATGGGATTTTGAGTTTTTATGTATCTGACGTCGGCCTATACTGGACGTGTTGTACCTTTTATCTTGTTTACTCTTTGTACGTGTTCCCGGCTTTGGAATTATTTATTTATTTATGTTTATTTTTTTTCTTTTATTTGTGAGCGTTTAATTTTCATTTTTTGTTATATGTATTGTCGTTATTTTTATAAATTGGTGTCGCAAATAATAAAGAATTAATATTCAAATAGCCGATAGTAATATGGGATATTTGAATTTTAATTCGAAATTGAAAATTTAATCAATTCAAAAATTAATGATTCAAAAAATATTTACATTTAATTATCTGCGACATTAATTGCAGACTGTAGCTGAATTCGTGACTGTGTTAACCATTGACTATAGCTGATCTTTTATTGACATCATTACTTATTTTTACTTGTCGGGGTTCTTTTTGGTGATCTTTAAATTTTTGATATTTTTAAAAATCATATTAAATTTTAAATAAATCAAAAATAATATTCGATTAATTAAAATGAAATAATTCTCTAAATAAAAATCTTTTAAAATTCTTAAAAAGTTAATTCCATAAATAATTGATAAAATATAGATATATAAATATATTAAAAATTTTATAAATTTGAAAATAATTAATTGTTATAAATAATCTCTAAAATAAATATTTAAAACTAAAAGTTTTAAAACAGTTATAAAAAATATATCTTAATTAATTTTAAAAAGTTAATTCCATAAATAGTTAATAAAATATAGATATATAAATATATTAAAAATTTTATAATTAAAATCTCTATTAAATAATAATAAATTTAAATAGTGATTAATATTTGTGTATTTTAAAAAATCGTGATTTGTATTTCAAAAATAAAAATAATATTTTCTGTATTTCAAATTTGTAAATTGTATCTTAAAGTTGTAAATTGTTTTTGCAAATTTTTGTTAAAAACAAATAAAATGTTTTATTAAAGAGAAATAATTTATAGTTTAAATTATTAATAATGATTATGTTTAAATTGAATTTTCCAAATATTTTTAAAGATCTAAATTTATGAAAAATTGAATAAAATAACATATTTATTTATTTATCGATATTATTATATATATTTAGAATTTTTTAGATCTGGATTATGTAATTGAAATAGTTACTCATAAATTTGTTTCAATAATGAAAATTGTAGTATAAATAAAGTTTGCAAAATTATGAATTCTGATTTCAATCACGAACCTAATATTACTGACGATATTAACAGCCAGTTTCATCGATCTACTATTTCGACTTTGACTATAAAGATCGACAGAAGATTTTGTAAAAAGAAAAGAAAATTTGATACCAATTCCACTATCTATTATATTGTCTAACCCTTTGACAGTGATTGTTCCTAATAATTTATATCGATAATCCACAGTTCGGTGTCTATCCGATAATTGACTAAAAAGTATCTTTTTGATTGTATATTTACGATTTTAAAAGTGTTGGTAATTTTAGTTAACTGTTATTAATTTTGGTTGGAGACATAATACATACATCGGTAATTGTACCTTTTATTATACTTAGTGACTAAACTCATCTAATCTAGAGATTAGGTTAGTTTAGTATATCTATTATTCGTTACAACAGCTTATTTGTCTTCTAGTAAGATTGATAAATAAGTTGTTTTTAGAAATACAATCATTATCTTGTATAAGATAATACCTCTTTCCGGACAAATTCTTCGACAGCTCGGTTATAAAGTCCAGATATTTGGCATGGTCCACAGTGCCAGGTGACAGAGCGGGTTGCGTGGCTGTGACACTCCGGCGTCGGGGGCGAACTTTTGGTTGATGGGAATAGATTACCTTGTCATCCATTGACCACTTCCACGAAACCCGCTCGTCATTGTCGCCCTCGGAGATCCCCAGCGCATCGTCTTATATTCTCTTGAGATCCGACACGAATTAACGACAATTGGGATCTGGCAATGTCGCCACCTTATCGGTGATATTGTTGGCCACGGAGACGTTTTGTTTGTGGTATATGTCGATCCAGGTGACTGAGGCGATGAAATTGGTGAAGAACGTTTGAGCATTAGATTCAGGTTCGGAGACCGTTAGATTTGAATCGTCGTCTCTCTCTTCAAAATTGTTATGATCACATTCGACACTAAATGATCCACCGTCCACAAAATGTCCATTAAAGAAATAGACTTTCTTTTCTTGGTAGTACATTCATTTCAAAGATGTTACACAAATCGAAAATTTGTCCATGAATAGCACCCAGATCGTAAACTCATCCGGAACATCGATTTTCAAATTCAGAATAAGGAAAGGCCGACGTCATTCGTCATAGTCGGATCATATGTTTCACAGAGACTCAATTTCGTTTTCACTCTTGTTAAAACAACTCTGTATTCGATTTCTTTTTTATTATTTTGTCAATCATTTTCTCAAATGCGATCTCCACACAATTAAAAACAGGAACAATAGTTTTTCACAATCAATCTATTTATATTTTTTTTATTTTCGAACAACTTTTACAATTTTGACCGACAAAAATTATTAATTTTTGATATCGAAAAAAATTTCATCATTCAAATTATGGACCTTTATTTTCAAACAAATTCCCGCATACAACTTTTTTTATTGACTTAATCAAACAAAACTTCTTTTACATTAACTTTCCAATCAAAGAAGAAAGTAAAACGTCACGTATGCACTTTCCATTTTTTTAAAAAGCCTTCTCGCCAAACTAAAAAAATTAAAACAGGCAAAATTTGTTTTACTCTTTTCTGTAAAAAACGCTGTTATTCGTAGAAAGTCGATAATGATGTTTTCAAATGAAGAGTCGACGAGTTGATTTTTGATTGAAACAATTTTGTTCGGATGCAAATTTTTGATTTTTCAATTCCGTCAAATTTTAATTCCCTGAGACTGAATAATTAATTATTTTTTTCTCGATTTTTTTCTTTTTTGATGTTGAAAACTGCGAATTATTTTGATTGTAAATTAAATTCGAAAGAAATTGAGAGAGAATAAGATAAAAGGTCAAAATTTTTGTTATTTGAGATTTGAATCTTTCTTAAAATTTTGTGATTTTTTGAATCTCTGATATGGTCCATGTTTGGGCGGATCGAACACTGTCGATATATATTTTTAAAAGCAGTGCATCTATCCGTCATATTGTTCTTATCAAAAAGTTTTTTGCCACTACTTGTTGGAATTATTGTGTTGAGCGGTTTTTGATTGTAAAAATGAAAATTGGAAATGAGTGAAAGACGAAAATCGGGAGGAATCGGGGTTCTGATCTCGGATTCATGGTGGGACAGAGATCGAGACGGGAAGACAGAATGGGGTTATTATTGAAACATTGAATTTCCTCAGTGGCAATTGCGGGGTATTTCGGAAGATTCTTTTGGGGCATTCCTATTTTCAGTCGAAATCAGATTTTTTCTGTGAAAATCAAAGACGATAGATCGGAGAATTTGAAATCGGAGAATTCGGTGGAGGCGATCCCAATCGCATCTTGGCTTGTAATTGGTGACTTTCTCGTGTGTTTTGCTGAATCAGACGGTCGAAGAGTCGTTTTAGAATTTCAAAATGCAAACAGACGAAAATTAAAATAATTATTGTAAGAAATTATCGAAATGGGTCAATGAACAAAAAGCCAACATGTACAGTTATTTATCTAAGGAAAGATTTAATTCGTAATGCGATCGAAAGTCGGTAATTAGAGAAATAAATTTAACATTTTCTCACTCATCAATTTCAGAGAATCAAACATCGAAAATGATTGAACAAGTGAAAAGGGAATATTTAAATTTCGATTGTAAATTCGTTAAGAAAGTTATGGATATCATAATGAATGAATCGACGAAAAAAAAGTTGAAAATTCTGTTGTAAATGTTCGTATTGCGTCTCACAGAACATGAATCTAGAATAAAGAGGAAATGAGAGCTCATATAATCAAATATGCGATAAAATATATATTTAAAGATTCACTGAAATTCATTTAACACTGGAAAAATAATTACAGTCACTCGTAGATTCTCGTAAATTTCCGTGAAATAAATGATGTAAGAAAGAAAATGAACGGTGACAAAATAAAAATTCATTGAAATATCAGCT
Organism: Girardia tigrina; assembly: GCA_001938485.1. NCBI lineage: Eukaryota > Metazoa > Platyhelminthes > Tricladida > Dugesiidae > Girardia > Girardia tigrina. The sequence continues at coordinate 30,800 of MQRK01191832.1, read as the reverse complement.
GAAATGATGAACGAAATTTGAATATTATTTCTGATTTTTTATTCCTTTTAATTGCTTAAAAGTGTTTTGTAAACGTTAAATTTTAATTTGTGTGATATTTTATAATTTGTTAAGAAAAATCGATTTTGAAACGGAGAATATCAAAACAAAATCATCGCCAAACTTTATTATTAAATTGATCGACCTCATAACAAATTGATTTTTTACAAAAAATAATGGCGACTTTCAAACTCATATATCTTTAGCGCCAAATTTACCAAACTGATCGATTAAAACAAAGTCAACATTATTTAACATGGATCTGACGGATGTACGACGAACGATTAGTTTGTGCAAAGAAAGCATAAATTCTGCGGATCAAAATCTCATAAAATTAACCGGTCGGAATTTCGACAAAACCGAACCGATTTCCAATCAAAATCCCCGTCGAATAACGACAAACGAACGCGAACCGAGTCCCAATGAAATTAGAAAGCCGTGATGGGTTTCAAGTGACGGTGACAATCTTTTTATTTTACAAATAAAAATAACTTTTTTTTCATTATTTCTATAATTTAATCAATCACAAAAAATAATCGATAAACAAATTTGGTGACCGGACTTTTAACATGTTTTTACTTTTTTAAACCTAAATAAAAAAAAATAAATATAAAATTCAGAAATAAAAAGTCAATGAAGAGTCCATATATATTTGATAAAATTTATTATACTACATAATTTTAAATACAATATCGAAATTTTAGTAGAAAGAAGCAATATGCCGTAGATAGCTTAATATATCAACTACATCGTTGTAATTTTGTGCAGCGCTCGATAATTGGTCGTGTAGATTGATGTATTTTCGTTTTTTGACTTCCGAGCGACCAGATCGAAAATTGACCAGAGTTAAACGATGACAGCCAATATCATGCTTTGTGGCCATCAAACGATAGCCATACATTAGGATGACTACAATGAAAAATTGAGCTGAGAGCATTATGAAAACCTTTGCAGCAATTTGTAGTTTTTGATGTCTTCTTAATGGCACTTTCAAAATGATTCCAAACTTCAATTGGGAATAATGGGCTCCTTCCAGCTGGTCCTTCTATATATATGGCAGAAAAATAACTAATAAGTTCATTATAACTTTCATTGTCATGAAAAATTTGAATAAGGTCCTGGAAAACGTTGCTAACATCATTAACTGGAACAAAAGATAATGTAACCATTGAATTAATCAGTTTCTTTACATCCGTATCATTGTCAAACTCTTTTCAGCACAAAAGAGTTAACTTTTCGAATTAAACTCTGACATAGATGAAAATAACATCCTTTTACTTCTGCATAAGAAAATGAAGCACGAGCAGCATTCATATAAGCTCTTTCGAAATCAACTAAGATTTTTCGCGGCTCTAGATTTGGAAGCAATTTTTTTAAGATCTGAAACATGCGTGTATAGGCTGTTCCATCTTTCTTCTGAAGAAGAAAATACACACAATGTATATAAGAATTTCCCACTTTACAATGCCATGAATACACCTTATAAAGTACTGCAGGTAATTTATCAAATGTTCCATCTCCATAAATTTCGTCTTTGTTATCCTGTTGTGACAACAAATCTCGATCTCCGATCACCAAAATACGATCCACATCATTAACACCAGAGTCGTATAAAATCATTTCTTCATATTTTTCGGGAAATATTAAGAAATTTGCATTCACAGGAGTGGAAATAACATTCTGTTTGAATCTTCTTAGATTTCTTTCCAGAGATGATTTTTTTGGCATCTGAATTAAAATATCATTGTTTAGCTCCGCAAGAACTTTCCCCATTGCGTTTCTTGTGCTGACTCCAATGCCTTTAACTTCGGCTTTCATTTCTTGCCAGGCCACTTTCTTGGCTGCTTCTTGTGGACAGGAATTGTGGGAGTGACTAATTGGACCAGAAATTATATTGTTGTCCTCCGTTTTCAAAGTCGAATGACAGTGATTGATTCGGTTTAATCTGTATCTCCAATTTAGTGTTTTAAACCAAACAAAATTTGAAGTCATCTTTATCGACAAAAAAACTAATGGAGTCTCATAAATTCAAAATACAAATTGCGCTGAAAATAATTATTTATTTCGTTTAAACAAAAAAACAATTTTCATTCATCAACCATAAAATAAAATTTTTATTTTTTTTCCATATAATTAATCTCCTTTTTAACAGCAGGTAAGTGCAATCAAAAATAACTATTTTTTTAAAATAACTTTACAAAAATAATTAAATAAATGCTTTTCAATATTAACATACAAAAATTTACATGGAATATACACACATTTCAACAAAATCCCACACCAAACCAATTCATTCTCGTTATTCGCAAGTTGCAAGGCACCAAATATAAAATTTGACTACCATTCTAATTAAATTAATTAAATTAATTAATTAAATTAAATTAAACTTAAGTGATTACAATTCTAAGTAATGTTCCGTTAGTAATATGTTACCATATCCATGTTATAAAATTGTTTTTCTCTCTGAATTTTAAATACTCAAATCCTTCATATATTGAAACCTGATTTCCACGGGAGCTAACGGAAAACTGCATATTGATTTGGAATTTAAATTTGTGATAAATTTAAAAATGATATAAATTAAATAAACAACGAATTAAGTCAATACTTTTTAATATCATTAATATTAATAAATTAATTATTAATAAATTATAACTAGAACAAACATCTGAAAATGTGGATATCTAAAGAAGCACTTTTTAAATAAAATAAGAATTATTATTTAAGTGGATTACCAATTATTAATTAAATATTTTATTCATTACCAAATTGTTTATAAATTTTATAATTTACTTTTACAACAAATTTTAAATTGGTAAAAAAATGTAAAATAATAATGATCAAATTTTAACAGGGTTTTTTCAAAATATTTTTAATATGTTTTCAGAATTTTTTTTCTGTAAATTTTTTCGGAAAAGTCCATGAGCGGAAAATTTCGGTGCAGAAAAGTCCTAGAACCCGATATGGATCACCGAAGATTATCGTGACAGATCAGGGTAGACAATTTGAAATCATCAATGTTCAAAGCACTGTGCATTAAATACAACATAAAGAAGATTCGTACAACTCCTTATAATTCTCAATCAAATGGTAAGATCCACATTGTCCACAGATACTTCAAACAAACACTGAGAACAAAATGCAACAATTCAAATTTGTACGATAACATCTATGAGACTTGTTTGGCTTTAAGAATAAAACCACATTCTATTACCAATAAATCACCACTAGAAAATCTCACTGGAAAAATCTTCAATTTGAACTTGTTCCAATCAATCAGTTCAAACGAAGAAGATCTCAAATCGTATATGAATAGGTATACTGAAGCCTACGTAAGAAACCCATTAGCCAAAAATTTCGAAGATAAATTTCTAGGACCATACCTCATAAAGTATGTACAGAATAACACAGCCACACTTGACATAAAGCACAAAAATAAAACAATCAATTTACGCAATGCCAAATTAAGACAATAACATATTCTTTTACACAAGCTCCGCTTTTATTGGGGGGGGTTATTGTAATATATCAACTAAAGTTAATATATTATGGCGTGATCGCTTTTCGTTTGTGAATGCTCGGTTATATGCGGTTTTTGATTGCTTTGTATTTTATTCAAATAAAAGTAATCTCAGGTTCATAGAACAGAACTTTAGGTTACTTTTACAAGTAATCTCAGCAATTCTAGTACGGAGATTACGACTTAATAGGAGCATATTAATCTGGTAACCATATAAATTCACCACTAATTTGCACAGAAGACAAATATAGCAAATAACGTGTATTTAACTGCAGCGAATAGCAATATAAACAGAACAAAACATGCAAGAGCGTCGTTAGAATGTGATATGGTCACTTTTTGCTTTAATCTGAGCCCTTATTTGATTCGGCATTCCTGTCACCAATTTTCACGCATTTTCCGTGAGTTGTCTGGAGATCTCAATGTCACGCATACAGATGTTTAGTATTTCATTTATGAGTGCCTGTCGACTTGTAATTGTTATCTAACGCAACTTGTTCTTCAAAACGGTCCATAGCGTCTCTATTGGATTCATGTCCGGTGAATTGAACGGTCATGCTACAACCACCATGTCTTCGTCTGTCATCCCTCGTTTTACCGCTTTTGATGTGTCACACGGGGCATTATCCTGTAGGAATATCCAGTTTTTGGAATACCATTCAGTCGCTTGTGGTATCAAACAGCTCCGCAAAATGTCAATGCACTGAGTCGAGTCAGTCACAAAATGAATGTGACCGAAGCCGTGATGGCTCATGCAGCGCTATATAATGACTTTTTGCGGCCATTTGTGAGATTGAGCTATGTGAAGTGATGATACTGGCTCTACACTACCCTTGACTGAGCCAATTGCACTTCGATGATACTGGCTCTACACTACCCGTGACTGAGCCAATTGCACTTCGAACGTTGGATTCATCGCTGAATATCACATATGGAACAAAAAGTTATTATTATCATGTTGTCGTGAAAGAAACTTACACAAAATAGTCATTTTCCTACACTCTTACACTTTTTCACTTGTTACTTTACTTGTGAAAGGAACTCACTTTTTGCCCGTCCAGTCTTTGTGCGGTCTGGGTCGAGCTAAACATCTGTTCGGTCAACAACAGCTTCCTTATGAGTTTTGAGACAAATCTGTCACCTTTGTTTAAGCGTCACTGGACTGCATACACCTACAAATGACCTGAAACTTCCTTTTTGATGCCCGTAGCTGTGAGACGAGGATTCTTCATACTCGTTCTGAGGATAATGTGATCATTTTGAAGTGACGAAAGTCTCCTGCTCCGGAGAAAAAAATGTCACATAACAAAAAAATTAATTTAAAAATTATAAAAGATAATTTTTTTACAGTAGCTTGCAGTTTACTGCAAATGGATGCAAGTATCAATATTTATTTTATTCACCTTTGTTGGGGTTCCCTAAATTAATAATTAATAACTTGTAACTAATAATGAAATAATTTTTAAAATAAATAAATAAAAGTTGAGATGATTAAGTTGCTTCTCGGTCGTCCATGGTTTGAGCATTTTGCTCAGGGACGATGGTCGATCGTCTAGCAACTTTATAATGATATCACTATTATAATTATTATTAAGATTTTAATTAATTACTGTCATAATTATTATATTATTAGTATTTTATTATTTCCTCTTCAACGGGTTTTTCCTCCTTTGCAGGGGGCCCGTTCATTTAGCGGGCACGCCTGCTTAGTCAGAGA
>MQRK01191832.1:6896-23706 GCA_001938485.1 Girardia tigrina | reverse complement strand
TCAGTTTTTGCGACTGAGATGAAATCTTTCGAACGACCACAAAAATCGATCCTAAGACAAAGCGATTCTGAAGGAGAAAGTGATAGTTATTCATCTCCAAAAATACAAACACCCCAACACCTTTCACTATTTTATTTAATCTAATTTTACGTATTCCCTCTAGTTTAAAGGATCTTAATAGCAGGCATGTCAAACTTAGGCACCTCGAGGGCCACATGAGTAATAAAAGTTAATTACACAACAACTTATTTCCAATTTGTATTTTAACTGTAGTCATGAAAAATAAGATATGAAATAGTTTGCAAAAAATAAAATTCTTAACAATAAGTAAACATTGTAATTGTAAAATGTGTAAAGTATCAGCAACTAATACATGGTATAAAAATACAGCAATTCGAAATTAAAATTTATTTACTACTATTTTGCTCAATCCCTTTTGTCTTTTGTCCTAAGATTTGGCACCTATTTGCGGTTACAATTAATGTTATATCAGACTTAAACGACAACATAGTTCATGATTTGACCAAATATGATAAGTGGGATCAGTCAACCTTGTTCTCTGTGAAGATTTGGTTTCATAAAAGAAAATAACTGTTCGCAAACATGTAGAACATGTAAAACATTGCCATAATCTTTGTTGCAAACTTTCTGTAGTTATTAAACTTTCCAGAAAATAATGAAAGAAACAGATATATTCACTTCAAGAAACATTGCTCTGAGTGAAGAATCCGATTGTATTTCTAAAAGTTCCACTTGTAGGCTTTCTTTTGCCATTGCAACATCAAATATGAATGGTGATGAGAATAATGCAAATTGATGTTCATAGGATGAGAAATCACAAAATCTTTTCTGGAATTCCTTTGACAATAGCTTCAGATGATTGTTATACTTAGCAAAGCTAAATACAGACTCTATATTAGCTGTGTTCTTCAACTCTTTGCATGTAGGAAAATGAACTAAATATTCCTACATAATAGTGAGTAGTTTGTTTTTAACATGCAATTTCAGATTAAGTCCAGTGAAATGTGTAGTTATATCCACAGTGAAACAACAACGTTTGATTAATTCTTTCATCTCTTCCGTATCTTTCTTTCAACTGTTTAAGGGAAAGTTGGAGCTCATTTTTCACAAATCCAAAATTTTCGATCAGTCTAAGAGGTTGTCCAACAAGCAACTGTCTTAAATATACTAATTTTTTTTCGCCAGAGCCATCGGTATCTTCGATGCAGACCTTGAATGTTGTTCTCCATTGTTCAAATTTCTTTGTGGTTCCTTTGAAGACTGAAACCCTTAATGAATTTAGCATTTTTAGACTTTTTTACTTTTTGATTCTGATTTACTCTCAGGATGGGTAGTTATGATGAGGCTCGTAGAAATATATTTCGCCATCAGATCTCTAAATTCTTCAAATTTCTTTTCTATTATTTTGATTTCATTTTTGATATCGAGAATCTCCAACGTCACACTTCATTGTCTTCCAATATTTAGTATTTCCTTATATAAGCGTCACCGTGGAATTGTGACGGATGAGTTATTGACTCCGTTGCAATAAAAGCGGTAGCCGTAACCAAGAAGTTGCGGAAGGCTATCAGCAGCTGCTCCGAAAATCGGGTGGCCACCGGTCCATCGGCGGTGGTTGCACCACGTATGCTCGATGCCAAAAGCGGGACCTGGTCTAGAATGAACTGAAGACAATACGCAATCCTCAACGAATGTACCGGTGCGGGATGGCTCATGTAAAAATGTCCAAAGGCCGCTATCTAGCCCATCAGCTCGCGCGACCGGAACACTGGGCACGCGGTGCACTACCGAAACATGCACGGTAATCATCGTATTATAAACCAAATTATCCAGAAAAAAGCGATAACGGAAGATCAAAATTGTATTGACGCACAGAAAACGTTTAACAATTCGCAAACAATGAGATTTATAGTTCGTGTATATTCAATACTGGTTAATTTTTTCACACTGAGTTTCCTGTCATTTTAGCATTTTGATTTATTTAAACAACTGATTATTCTCTTTATTGCTTTGCTAATTTAATTATTTTTTGCCATTTCGAATTGTTTGTGGTAGACACTCAAAAAAGGTTTTATTTTATTCTTTTTGTTATTTAAATTTGGTTTTTAGTTAAATTAAAATTTAGATTATTTTAATTTCATTTGATTAAATTTTTTTGTTATTTCGCTTTTAATTTAGTCTAATCAATACGCCTCAAAATGGTTCATTGCCTCTTCGTGAACTTCTTCATATTCTTCTCTTTATATATATATATATATATATATATATATATATGTATATATAAAGCAAAAAAGCCATTTTAATTTAAAAATTTTATTGCCCGTCGGAGGTCGGAATAGGGAGTGTTTTATGATTCTGTGAACCATTCTTGAAACTCGATGAGGATGGCTGGAGGAATTTGCTGGTTTCACTTGTTATTCTGGAAAGTCGGAACACGGCTTCGACTTGATGAAACCACATTTCTGTATCTTCGAAGTATTGTGGCAGTTTTTTTGTCACGTTGTTGAATTCGAGCAGCTCGTCGCTTCTGACACCAGTTTTGGAATCATTCATTTTTATATTAATATGAAATGATAACAGTAAAACATAAATCAAAACTTTTATTTTTTTTTAAAAATACAAAATTACAAAATTACTTTTATATTAATTTTGTGTGCTTAAATCATCAAATGGCATTTGCGCAAATTGATCTTTTTGTACAATATTGTTCGGGTTGATGTGATATCATCAACCAACTCTTACACAATCGTGAAAGTAAAGTAGTTACTTTACAATAAGCAATAAAATTAAATCTGAAAACAAATATATTTATATAAAAAATGTCACCTTTCCCTTAAAATATTTAGATAAAACAGTATTTTAACGATGTGTTATACCGTTGTATGAGGATATTTGAGATCACTTCGCAATATTGCATTATGAGATAATTTGAGATCGAAAATAATAATTGAGATTTTTTTCAATTATCTCACTCCTTTTCTTTAAGATCTATAGCTCATAAGGCGTAAATAGAAATTGTTTCTTTTAAATCTTGAAATTATAAAGGATTAAGTGTAACTATTTTCAATAACATTTATAATATCTGACGTTACTATATTTTTTCTACTGCCACCTTTATGCAAGGTTTCAATTTTCTCGTATTTTTTAAAATAATTTTTCACAATTATTTTCACCTAACTATAGTTTATTTGCAGTATGTCGAATGCTTCTTTGATGCCTTAACCTTGATCATTCACAATGTGCACCAAGCTTAATCGTTTTTTCATTTGATATAGAATTGTTTTTCTTAGACTTTTTTCTTTTTCTGCTAATATTAGTAGCTTGATTTCCACTGTAATGTCTGTTATTCTCCATTAGAAATGTATTGATTTTTTTTAGAATTCTTAAAATATTCTGGAAATATAAATTTTAGACTTTCCAAACATATAGTGTCAAATATTTATTAATTAGTAAAATACTTCCGTCTCTAAGAAATATGTATCATGGATTTGATCAAGAATTTATTGAATGACTGTGGAATTCGTTTGGAGATGGATGGGAATCAACCTGCGTTTCTACAATCTACAATGATGTTGAAGTGATCGAAGAAATCCGCGTTAAGTATCTGTTAAGTGACATCAGCCACTGTGAAAGATCCATTGGAACTTCTGATTCGGTTGCGTCAATGAAAACGACAACTGAATTCTTTCAAATGGGCGGACAATCCTTTCATCACTTCTTTTAAAGCATAATTCAATAAATCAATTAAAAAATATTCTCTGACAACAGTTTTATTAAAAGATTCAAATCCAATTCACTAACAAAATCACAATTCAAAAATCATATACCGTCGATTCTACTATCGAAATTCCAAAACATTAAAACAAATTGAAATTCAATATTCTTTTTTTGATTAAATATAAATTTAACTTATCTCGAATCACATCACGCATCTGATTTGTTAGCTAATTAGAGGTCGTTTTTCGTTGACTAAATTTTATTTGAATGTCATACACCATCAGACTTGATAAAAATTAAACATTCTAATTTATAATTATTACTTATTATTATTGTTATTATTATTATTAATAATTTATATTAACCTCATTATTTAATTATTTAAAAACGCATGGAAAACATAGTACAAACCATAATTTAATAAAATAATTTTATAATGGTAATTATTCGTGAAAGAACAGGTTCTTCCACTCATCAGCTGTCCAGTGGTAGTATTCTCTTGCCAACAGTACTCATTTCAGCTTTATATGTTCTGTTAACAGCTGTTTCTTTTTGGTTGACTTGCTGGCTTTCTACTGGCTGTTTTTTTCAAAGATCCATTTAACTTCTGATTACAAATATTCTATCATCCCTTGCTGCTATGCGCCATTTTTAGCCACATTTCCTAACTCTGTAAATTAGTAATACTCAGTATTTATATATTTCTTTACTATTCTGGATCTGGTCGAAGCATGAAACTCACACATCAAGAACAATTTAATTCATTCTTTTCCCAGTAGATTTAATAGTGTAGAGTTAATATCTTCACTCGAGTTGTTTTCAGGACATCCATAACTTTAAAAACGATTGTTCTGGCAATATCTAGGTTCCTGCAGAAACTTATCCGAGGTAGTAGATCTTAGGTGTTGGGTTCATTTATTTATAGATATCTTGAATGTTGTTCTACTCATCTTTAGAAGGATTTATTGATACTTCAAAGTCTTTAAATCAGAACTCTTAAAAATCAAAACCTTTTCTTTTATTCAGGAATAATGAAATTTCAAATCTCTAAATATTTTAATGTTCAAAGATACGAATTCGCCAGTCTAAAAATAAAATAAAATTCGTTCAAATTCAGAATGAATCAAAACTCCAATTTTTGTCTCAGTCAAATTAAATCGAAAATTTTGAAAAATTCAATAATCGAATAGTATTTTTAATTACAATTATTTCTCAATTTTATATCACTAAATTATATATCACTAAATTATAAATCAATAAATTATAAATCAATAAATTATAAATCAATAAATTATAAATCAATAAATTATAAATCAAAAAATTATAAATCAATAAATTATAAATCAATAAATTATAAATCAATAAATTATAAATCAATAAATTATAAATCACTCAAAACTCGAAACCGAAAATGTCGCAAATCTCAAAAATCAAAATGGTAAAACTAAAATAGCGAATTAGTCCATCAAATTCGTCCTCCCAAATCGGATAAAAAAGCTCGATTTGAAATTTTCTCAGCATAACTTTTTCCATCAGTGATCATTTAAAAATCATTTACAGTAAAACAATAAATCGTCAATCCGAAAAAATAATCGGAATCAATTATTTTAAAAATAAACTATCTGGTCAATAACATTTTCAGAAAACTCTCCAAACCCACACTTCCGTGTTTCCTCAATTTTTTCTCTCTTTCGGTTTGTTTAACACTTATCTTATTATTATCTTTTTATTTTAACATATAATATAAAATAACCTCTATATATTAAGGAGTTGATGGTACCTTTTTTCTCGTAAAGAATTTCTAATTTGATATACCCACCGCGTCGAGGACATTTTTTCTCTAAACTTCTAGGATGTACAGGACCAATGATCTATCACTGTCAGGTCTCTGATATTTTCTTTTCCTATCTTTGTTTCATTAATTTATATTGCCAACCGAGCTTTCGTTGACTGACATGGTTGTAACAACTAGACGTTATTTCACGACACTACGAATGTTTGTCAGATGTTGTCTCACAAAGGAATTTTATTTCCCTCATGAAAACTTTAAAAGACATTTCACCATTCCAAATGTTTAGGTCAGCAACATGACATTGGAAGGTGTCAATTATTTATTAATTTATTACACAAATCCAATTAATTTTTTTCCCAACTCAACCAAAAAAAGTGTATCTAATATTTTTTTTGGTATTTTTTGCGTCTTTATCAGATAGGATAATATGATTCGATCAATTACTGTCATAATTAGATTCTTCTTTCATCCTCCGAAAACCATTTCTTATACAATTTTCATCAACAACTGCCCAACTTTCGACCAGCAATGTTGCAAAATTTTTATAAAACGGTCTTTTAACATGTTTTGCTATACTCATTGACTTCAAAAGCATCCAATTTCTCCATTTTGTACGCAAGTTATCTTTAAAAGGCATGTGAAATACAATACCAAGTGTTTGTAATTTTGTAGGTAACCCACCAGAAATTTCAAACATCTTAATTTTGTATGAGTTCTACAGCATTGAGTTCTACATTATCTGATTCTTCTCTTTCTCGTGTTATGGATCAAATTCAAAAAGAACACAATCGATTTCTTCAAACCATATTGTAGTGTGATTTTCCAACTCTTTAGACTGCTCATTAGTTGATTAATATCTTATATTATAGCTTTTTTACTGCTTCTTTCGTGTAGGTATGACCATATATGGGTAATTCATATGCGTGTGAATATTATTTGATATATTCATATTTATGTATGTTTGCTATATGTTTTATAATTTTTCTTATTTCCATAAGAAGAAAGAATAATAATAAGAAATAGTGTGCAAGAATAAAAGAAAGAAGAAAGAACAAAGTGAAACAATGAGAGAGACGACAATTTATTCCCTTTCCATCCACTAAATTTATTAAAGCAAAATTATGAAATAGTTTGAAATTTAAAAAGAAAAATTTTAATAAATCAATTACAATATCATGTCACAATAAAGAAAAACTTTTTAACCGAGATTATAATTACATTGAAAATTTATTGTCATACCGACTTTATTATACTAAAAATTTATAGCCGATTTATTGTCATAAAGAGTTTATTGTCAGAAAGTTATTGCCATACAGAATTTACTTAACTATTGATAAAACCCATTTCAAACACCATTATTTGTTACCAAAATTAATCATCCAAATAGATTGAATAAATAGGCCATAACAATCATTCAACTCATCGACAAAGTAACAATATTTTACTCATGAAAATCCATGATCAAGTATCTTTAGTTATATTTATTAATAAACATTTTGACAATCAAATTATTATAATTGTTCTTAAAATTTATATCTTATACTTGTTAATCAATGTTAATATTTCGAATGTCAATAAAGTTCAAATTATCGACAATTTTTTCTTTTTACTATCGGTATTTGATAGAAAAAGAAGTACTTTTAGATATCATTTAATTCATCTAAGATTAGGAATACACGGTGCCATTGACATTTGCTTTTTAATTACTTGACTTGCCAGGAGGGATTTGAAATTCAAATATTAATTATAATATAATAATTCAAATTATAATACAAAGGAATTTAAATTTAAATTCCGAACAATAAGAATCAACGCGGCTTCTGTCCCAAGGTCATGTTTAAAAAAATTATATATAAATTATATACCGTACGGTAATTGTATGAATTGATCTTTTGGAAAGAGATTATATAATAATATAATTTTTTTTTAAAATCTGGAATTTGGAAGAGTGTTTCTTCGCAATAGAAATTTCATCGCAGAAGGGAGAACACCATTATGGGTTTGATATAGATTTTTCTATCTTTGAAAATAGATTCTTTAGAGCTAATTTAGATTTAAAGATTGGGTTCAATCAAAAGTTAATAAGATTTTATGTTGGTCTTTGATAAATAAATTGGCAGATTAAATGAACATCACAATTGTGTTGTTAAAACGCAGTTGTCGTGGATTGTTGTAGAATGGAAATGAGATTAATAATATGAGTTTTATCAAATTCAATGTGATGAATCGTAAGGATGATACAGGGTGTTATTGATGGCTGTTGTATTGGATAGATAATATTTGAATGAAGGTGATAATTTGTGTTTAAAGTGGAGATTGAAATAATATGGGATTGATGTTTAGGGCTTCCCTTTCGGTCATTCCTGGGAATGAGGAACTATTTCGCCTCATTGCCCTGGATGGCTCCGAGTATTTGGAAGCCTGTGAGTTAAAAATTTTTATAAAAAAATATTTATAAAAATATGTATATAATAAATATATATAAAATAAAATTTCACTTGAAAATATTTTTAAAAATAAATGAGAATTTTGCGGAATATTCCCCTTTTTAAAAGAAACGAAAGTCGACATATCAGTCGACAAATAAAAATCAAGACTGGCCATTATTAATGACCATTAATTGAGTCCATAGTAGTTATAAAATAGCAGACGTAAGCCAGATACTGGTAACGGAACTGAGAAAAATCCTATTATTTATACATTGTGTTCTGCCCAATCCACAGGTTGCTCCAAAGACCGGACTGTGGCAACAGCGGTGCGCAGTCGGAAATGGAGCTCGGACTCGTTTTACTGGGGCCCACTATATTTAGCTCGTTCAGTGCGATCTTTGTTTTTGGTAATTAGAATCATAAAATCTTTTTATAAATCGTTTTTGAAATAAATCAGCACAAGAAAATTAAATCGTAATTCAAACAGTGACAATAATCAAAAAACTCAAATCATAAATTCAAATATTAATTCATTTATTTCATTCGAGAAAATATATTGATCATTCACAATAATCATAAATAAATTTGTTGATATCCTTATATCCTTCTTTGAACGTTCCACATCCTTCATTGCCACTTCTTCAAACATTTTTTCAAAAACATCGTGCTTCATTTCAATCTGTTCTTTTTCTTTCGTCAACTGGAGAACTTCTTGATTGTTGCCGAGTTCTTCTAGATTTATCAATCTGTTGAATCTTTCTAGAATATTATCATATTCCTTTTCATGTTTCTCGCAATTCATTCTAGTTTGCGACTTTGTCCGGAGTTCCTCAATAGCTTGATTCCTGATCCGAGTCATCGTTCTCTTCCAACTCGTTTTCCTTGTCTTTCCTTCATCTCATTGTTGTTTCGGATCTTCATTCTCGAACTTCTCATCATCACTTCCTCACAGACGCAAAACTATTTGGATCATTGATCCGTTTTGGATGTCGTAGCTGCCGATGGATCTCCCGTCGTCTAACTGGGCCGAAGATGAGTCGCTGTTGGCTTGGTGGAATGCCTTTCTGGATCTTTTCCTTGACGCCCTCGATTGAATTGTCGGGATCTACCTCCAGTGTGATCGTTTTGCCTGAAAGGGTCTTAATAAAAACTTGGTGGGTAAGGGAGTGCTTCGATCTTGGTTTAAAGTTTAAATTTTTAAAATTATTCATAATTTTATTATCCTCCCCGGCGCTAGAAAACTCACCAAACATTCCCTTATCAAAATCAAACACAATATCATCATTCAGTTAGCGCCGAGGTACAAGTCGCTCCCGGGTGCTGGGCCCATTATTCTAACAGGGCGGTATGCCACTCGACTCTTGCTCGCACTCAACAAACCCCTGGTGCCAACGGTAGGAAACCGCACTAATCAAACATAAATTTATTATTGAAATTCCCTTTAAACTCACACCCCATAAATTTAAAACATATAAATTATACCAATCATTCATTAAAAGAATAATAATTATACGAATCTTCTCCATCAGGGGGAGGATGTTTCGACAAAAAAGTCAAACCTCCTATTCCGAAATTAATTTATTTACTTGTGGGCAATTTCTTTTGGCATTGATAACAGATAGCATCTCTTTTTTCAAAATTCAATTTTGGTACTGGCTGTTGTATATGGAAAATATGTCGTAGATTTGATTGATCATTGACTTGATTGTTCTGGAAATTCTTTTTCCTGCATATTTGATCCGCAAAATTTTCTTTTCTATGAACTGCAGCAATTTCATTGTCTCCCAAAACATACTCCGTTTTAGTGATCACATTTTTAATATCTTCCGTCAATGTGGCATCTCTTCATTTCAATTCCTTTTCGCCTTCGTATTTTTCACGCAATGGATTAAAAATATGTTGTAAGTTCTTCTTTGTTCCACTTGTGCGTTAATAATTTTTCGACCATTTGATTTACTTTTTGAAAGCAAATCTTTGGCGATTCCTTTCCTTTTTCGTAATTATATAGCGTCATAAAATCTCAATCATTCGGGTAATTTTATGATTAAATGTTTCCTTCGATAAAGTTATTATAAATTGCAGATTTCGATTTAAATTACTTTCGCAATTTGAACGACTAACAATTAGACCCACAGACTGTAAATCAGATTTAATCATATAAACAAGAAAAAATTGATTATAATCACAAATTGATTTGCTCAAAATTTTATTTTGATATCAGCTCAGAAATTTTGATTATTAGTCCTTTTATTTTCGTTAAACAATATTCAAATATACAATTGAAAAATAAATCGTTTCAAAAATCTTGACGAAAGTTCCAATCAAAAGTCTCAAAAAACTCAAACAATATTCAAACAATATCATTACTTTGACTAAACAAA
This sequence comes from Girardia tigrina, assembly GCA_001938485.1. Lineage (NCBI taxonomy): Eukaryota > Metazoa > Platyhelminthes > Tricladida > Dugesiidae > Girardia > Girardia tigrina. The sequence continues at coordinate 13,366 of MQRK01191832.1, read as the reverse complement.
TTTTCATGGCCACTATTAATTATCTTAAACTACATTAATTATTTTTAGCGAACAAATTTTTGAAAATGATTAGTTTTAAATATCTATTATATAAAAATAAAACAAGCAAAAAAGCTAATAAAATATTGTCAGGGATTGTCATTCAGGATCTTTGGACAGAAATATTTTCGAATTTTCGATGATATAAATAATGATATAATTTCAACAAAACTAAAATTATAATAATTGGAGCGTAAATTGATCGGTTTGACCGAACATTTCGCCAGTTTTGTGAAAAATATATAAATAAATTAAATTAAAAATATAATTAATAAAATAGTTAAATTAAATAATTAAAAGTAGAATAAAATAATATGACCATTTTATAAAGTTGGTAGTGAATTATTTAGATGAATTGTGAGATGAAAACATTTTTGAAATATTTAGGAGAACAATTGAGAAAAATGCCTATGACAGAGAACATTCAGACTTTTATAACTCTTAATGGACAAGAATTTATGGTAATTCAAATGGATTATCTTCAAAAAGCTAAAAATTTAAAGGAAAAATTTAAAAAGATTGGAAATGATAAATTTATTATGAATTTCAAATGAATTAGAAGATTATTTAGTGGATTATGGAATATTACCAAATAACATTAATACTGTTGATTATAAGATAATATAAAGCGTCACTTCCAGTAAAATTTATTAACACACAATATTTTTAATTTTCACGCGATTTCTGACAATCTTTAAACAACATTTTGCCTGTTTAAAAATCGCATTTCTAAAATAGGAGAGTTAAAATATATGAATGTTTTTGAACCATGTTTAATTACATTTTATTATAAGTTATTTACATTTATTATTTACAAATATTAATTTATCTCACATCTCCTTCTCTTAAAAGACCTAAGCCATTCAACATTTCGTATTAATGTCTTTCCCTTATTATTTGTTATTTCATAACTCATGTCATGTCTCTTTTTAATTACATTAAAGGGACCATCATAACGATTCCCGTGCTTATTATTAAGACTTTCAATTTTGACTTACACTTCATCTCCAACATTGAATGTTCTGTGACAAGTTTTACTATTATCATAACTATTTTTTTCCTGATTCCTCTTAACTAAGCTTACAATTTCATCTCTATTTTTATCCGTTCTCTATGAATTATTCCACTGTCTGTTAATTTTAAGTCCAAATATCGCTTCTGCCGGGCTCATTCCAATCGATTTCTGTTTTGTAGCATTCAACGTAAATTCTACCTCTGGTAAGATCAACCCATGTCTTACCGATTTTATCTTGTCTTGTGGCATTTATATAATCTCTTATGGTTCTAAATTGTCTCTCAATTATGCCATTAGCGCTATGGTGATAAGGGCTAGAAAATTGTAGCTGTATTTTATGACGTTCCGCAAGTTCTTTCATCACGGACGATTTAAACGTTTTAGCACAATCCATGTGAATTATACGTGGCGCTCCCAATTTCCAAATCCAGTGCCTGAGAAGTATTTTGATTGTCGTAGATTCTTTTTAATTCGACCTAAATCATTCATAAAATTACTCAATTAAAACATTAACGTAAAAGGTTTTTGTGATTATTTAAAAAAATTTCGGTGAAAATATTTTCAACAAGAGAAGATTTAATTTAAAAAAATTTTTGGATTTAATTTATTAATTTAGTAAAACGTTAATATGAAATATAATTACAACAGTGATTGTTTAACAGATCTATTGATTACGTTTCGGGAATGTAAATCTTTTGGTGATCTGAGGGAAACTCCACATCTGGTTGACTTTGGATTGCTGCAGCTCCGCAGTTTCCGAAACTGTCAGAAATAGAACTGAGCTGTTTGAGTGTACCGTGTAACAGCGTTGCTGCTGAACGATCTTTCAGTCTATACTCGGATGTGTTGAGATACGACACACGTAGCATTAAGGGCGATAACTTGGCTATGTACAACATGTTGTACCAGAACTCAAATTTAAAAAGAAATTTAAATAAAAGTCTTATTTTGCAAAACTTTGTTTTATTTATTTTTTTCTTTGACATTGTAAAAGCATGTCAAAAACAATTTGCTTGTACGCGAAAGCCATTGGTTTTCACTGAATTGAGCGTGTATATTAAGTACTGTTCGAGAAACACGTGACGTTGCGAATTATCCGCGAATTTAACACTTTTTACCGCGATTGACCCGCGAATTTTAAAAGTTTTTCCCATGAAAAATTTACAGCCTTTATTATTATTATTATTCATATTATTATTATTACGCTTATTATTATAATTATAATTATGGGTTATTATTATTCTTTACTGTAATTATCATTTTGGTAATTATTAAAGTCATCTATATTATCCTTTCTAATTATTATTATGATACTTTTAATGTTGCTAGTATCTTTATACCTCATCGATCCCATTGACTCTAGTTTTAATATCGAGGACGATATTTTCTATTGGGGGAACATTTGTTAGGGTTTCGAAAGATGCATATGAACATTTTTGACAAAATTTTTATGTACAAAAATTTAAAATAATTCTTTTGGTAAAATTATTAATTTCAAACAAGTGTTAATATTTAGTTTAAAAATAATTTGGAATTGAAAATTAAAAATATTTTAGTGTTTGTTTTATTTGATCAATTTTCAAGGTTGATGAAAACTACTATAGAAACATCAGCAAATTTAGTTTTAGTTTGCCCAAAAAATTGCCCAAATATTACTCCTTACGAACTTAAAAGGAGAGAAAGTAAAATTACTATTAATTTGTATTTTACATTTGCTTATATTTTTTGATAATACCTTGTTAAAAGTGCAAAGGAGAAGACGGTTTTATTTTTTAATCAAAGTATCGTTCATTTTGGAGATTCACAGTTTTTACTGAAATCTGTTAACTCGCACGAAGTATTGATTTGTGTTTGTGTTCTGTCATCAAAGAATTTAATTATTATTATTCTACTTGTTAATTTTGTGTTATTGAAAATAAAGTTTCATAATAGAATTTGTGTTCATTATTTATATATTTATGTTGGAAATCCATACTGATTAATTGGAGTCAGATTAAAGATTTGTGTTTCAAAAAGTAAATATTTAAATTTAAAGAATTTAATACCCAACACATGCGATTATGGATGACTTTCTTACCGGGTAGATACAGTAACCTCAAATAGAAAAATTCGGCGCTGTCGTACGAGCGGTTGCAAAGGAAGACATTGGTCAGAACTTGATAACTCATCCATTTGATAAACAAGGTCATTCCCATCCACCAGTACCAGACATGTGTATCGTAAAGTCAAATATTTGTAAGATGAAGCAAAGGGCAAAACAGAAACGCGCAGAATTCCGATTACACTTTCAGATGCGGCAGCTGAAATTTCTAGTAATACTTTAGCTACCACTATATTTCCATCTTTCAAATGTCTAAACAACGTGTTGTATCGAGCACGTCACGAGAAATTACCGGTTTTGCCTCAAAGTTTAAATGACATACACATACCTGATCAATTGACACAAACTATTTCAGACCTATTATTCTTATTGTTTATCGATGAGGATAAATCAATTAATTACTTGGAATAATAAATAATTGACAAATGTTATCCAGCAATAACCATTGGTTCATGGACGGTACATTTTGGGTAGCACCTCCCTTTTATAAACAAATCTTTACAATCCATGGACTTCTCCAAAGTAAAGTATTTCTATTAATATATTGTATTCTGATAGATAAAAAGCTGAAACATACACAAAAGTTTTTCGTACAATTCAAGATTTATGTTTAAAGTATAATTTTATTCTTACACCAAATTTAATCACATTGGATTTCGAGAAAGGTTTAATAGTTGCGTTATAACAGGAGTTTCCGCAAACTCGTTAACGCGGTTTTTATTTTCATTTCTGCCAAGCGATGTTTAGGCAAGTTCAGAGATTAGGTTTTAGTGTCGATTATGGTAATAATCAGGAACTTAGAATGAAAATACGTATGCTTATGGCTTTGGCGTTTGTTTCTGAACAAATTGTTCAACAAAAGTTTGAAAATCTGAGGAACGAGCACCGGTACTTATTGGTACTTATTATTTAATTACACGAATGGTAATTACATGTTTTTTTCTGGGTTGGACGGGAGATTGAGAGTCATAATATGTGGTGACTATTTCCAGTAAGACATTTTTGGAAGCTCCTGAGCCCCCATTTACTTTAAAGATTAGTAGCAACTACCGTTTTTACTATACTACCACGGTGGGGCGCGCCTCCTCGCTCATCTGCACGTAATGAAGGAGTTAAAGCGTCATTGGATTTTAACTTTGAGCGAGCACCCTCCAAGTAACTCTTGTGCCTATTGGAATGATTTGTATTTGCTTATTCACAATATTTATAACTCTTATGCTTTTTAGAACTGCCATTAAGATTATCGACATTTACTTACAATTTCATCAATAAGTTACATCTGTAAATATCAGTCAGCGGCAGCTTTTCCTACCCATCGACCCTTCACTAACTGCTATCGCCGTGGCAACAATTAAATTATTAAATGATTAAATATTAAAATAATTGTGAAAATAATTCCGTGAGGTAGACAAGAGACTTTTTTTAACTATGTGCAAAGAAAACTCAATAAATTAAATAGATCATTGAAAATCTAAAAAGTAAATATAATAATTTAAGAAAGAAAGCTAAACCCAAAATTATCTTTTACGAATTAGTAATAAAATTTATTTCAATCTTCAATCACATTCCATAGTCAGAAGAATGTTTTCCAGGTGTTATAATTCATGGTTGCTTTTTCATTTAGCTCATAGTGTGCAGAAATAAGTAAAACGGATGGCAGAGTATATGTAATTCAAACATTGAATTTGATTCGAAATATAAATGATGGTTGCACTGTGTTTTGTTTATTGATAATTTAGATAATTACATCATTGCTCTGTCGATGATTAATGCTGTAAAATTTTCGCGATAATCGTAGTTTCGGCATCTACCGAAAATTTCTCAATCATCTTGCGTGTGAGAAGTATTTGTGACGTATTTATGTCTTTATATTATGTATTTGGATATGTATTTAGACGATATTGAAATAGTCACCATAATTAATTAAAATGACAACTATAACCGACTGTGAATAATTTTAGCCTATTTTTTCAATCCTATTTTTTAAATTTTTTGATAACAGGTTTTAAAGTGGTTAAAAGTGCAAATAGTTTTAAATTAATATTACATAGTGTGTATGTGATGGAAACTGGAGAAAGAGTAGTTGGGACGATATAGCTCAGTGTAAATAGATCAGTACATTTGATTAATGTGGTTAGAAATGTGTTTTCAGATTTAACGTCATAGAATAATGATTATGTAATTATGACCAAAAAAGAAGTAGATGACATAGCTCAGTGTAAATAGGCCGATTGAAAGCTTTATGGATGCGATAGGAGATTTTATGATCTGAATGAGTCAATAGATTGTAACTGACTGTGAGATTAAGGGATATTGGGATAATTGATAATAGTGGTACAGTATTAGAATGTTCGTAGTGTATGTAATAAAATAATTGTTATGAGTATATAGATATATGATTAAGAAGGAGATCATGACGAAGGGGCGTGCCATGTTGGAATATACATAGGTCAAGAAGAATCAAACATTGACCGTCATTTGTGGTTGCGATGTTGGTTTTATATGTTCCTCAATGGTCACTGAGGCGACTCACCGGGCGAACCCCGTTGTAAGTTGGAACCCAAATGTGTCTTAATGTCCAATACAACTTGTAGATATTGGACTGAGAGGCACGTCTACCATGAACATACGAGATGGTCAGACTGTCGAGGAACGACTAAATGGAGAAGCTATGGCGAGCGAAAATCCTTACAGTAAAGGTGGTTGTTCCCCTACAATCTGGGGGCTCAAAGGCATGTGAAATATATTGTGAGCATGTTCGACACAGCCAAAATGGATCGAAATCGAAGACCAACCTCGGAATTTTTTAAACATTGAAACCAAAAAGACCGGTTCCCGTTTTGAGAATAAGTAAACAAACAGCGCAAATTACACCAAATATATATTTTGTCTCAACATACTTTGAATCATTTCTCATTTTCGAATTTTCCTATAAATCCGAGCTCAGTTAAACAACGAAAAATTTTCGTTACATTTTCCAATTCATTTTCGTCATCAGAGAATAATACAAAATACCTAATAATATCATAATGTAAATAGGTTTCACTTATACAAATACAATAAACAAACAATTTAAGCATTTACCAATATTAAAGATAACACAAACAAAAAATAAAATAAACATACTAAAAAATATGAAACTTAATTTTAATTAAATTATAATTTTATTATAATTAAATTAAAAAATATGAATTTATATAAAAGCCCAAGTCACTCACTGCCTGCCTGCCTGCCTGCCTGCCTGCTTCACTAACGCTCATATTATCTACTTACAATTGTAAGTAGATATTTATATTAATAATAATTCATATGGAA
>MQRK01191822.1:2643-38173 GCA_001938485.1 Girardia tigrina | reverse complement strand
TAAATAATTAATTATCATTTTTAATTATTATCCAATAAGTTTTGAGTGAATATTTTATTTAAATATTTGTTTCCCCATTTTCTAAAAAAGTAATGAGAATTAAACCATTAATCAATTTTAGCTTTGAATGCAAACGTACGAAAGTTTTGACAAAGATTGTTTTGAGGACAATCAAAATTGTTGTTTAAATAAAAATATTAAAAATCAAATTGGTGTTCTTAATAATAATAAAATAAAATAAAAATATAATAATATTTTTTTAAAATATTTATTGAATCTATTATTAATTTTTATTTACTAATATTGAGTTATTTTATGTTAAAAGCATTTTAAAAAATAAAGCAAATTACTTGTAAAAAATTAAAAAATATAAACAAAATAATTAATATAAAAATGATTTTAAAAAGTATTTGCAAAAATATTATTAAAAATAATAATAAGTCATTTTAAAAATTTTAAAAAATAATAAACAATCATATAACAAATATATACATTTATTCAATTTTTTCAATTATTTTTACAAAAGAAGTTTTAAATAATTCAAATAATATTTTAAAACATTTTTTTACTTTTTATAATTTATTTTTTAGAAAATATTTGATAAAATAATCAAAAATCAAGAAAATTATTTAACTATAAATTGGTAAAAATATTAAAAATATATAAAAAATTAGAAAGATATAGAAATAACTTCCAATTATAATTTTAAATAATTATTTAAAATTTTGTTTTGAAAAGATATTTTTAAATAGTTAAAAATCCTATAAAATATTATATCCTATTATAAATTTTGCATTAATTTTTGCAATAAAATTGATAATTTTTCAATGTTCTAAAAAATCTTATATATCTAAAAGAATGTCTGTTTGTTTGCTTGCCTTGCGCTTGGGGACCAAATGTAACCAAAATTTCAACAAAACTTCTCGATATAAAAGCAAAAGGTCATAGTAAAATTTTTCCCGAGAAAAATTACTGGAAGATTCGAAAACTGGTCAATATGATTTAAAAATTCTTAAGAGGTAGCAAAAGTCGTATAAGGGGCTGTTCACAAATGATGTCACACAGGAGGGGGAGGAGATTTGGAAAATGTGACGTCACATCGAAATGATGCACGAACTTCAATCCCAAAATTATTAATCCTTTATCAGCTTTTATCATTAACTTAATTGATGAAAAAAACTTAACAACTTCTTACAAGTGAAGGCTATTCATATGTGTAATGGCTAACATTTTAGTGAAAAAGTTTATAAAAATCTTAAGTTTTTTAGCCCTTTACAAAAACATTTCTTTAAAAGACGATATCAAAACTTATGCCTGGTACGGCTTAAATTTTATGAAACATTTTATAAAAAACTTAATTTTTTTAGCACGTTACGACAACAAAAGGAAAATGTAACGGGGTAGAGCTTTATGACGTCATATTTAATGATGGGTCAGGCTTTTTGTGACGAAATGTGATAAGGAGGAGGGGGTTGGAAATCTACTAAAATCGCGTGACGTCATTTTTGGATAGCCCAAAAGTACTCATCTTATATCTTTATCATGGTCGATCTACTCAAACCCTTCTACTTTCGAACTGTTACGTTAAAAAGGGGCTATCTCCACAAAAAGTGTGGAGAATTAGCAATCCAGTTTAATAAAGATTTGTTTATCTGAACTAAAAGTGGTACAGGGTTTGCAAGAGGGATAAATAAATTTTGGTTCGTTATTCAGACTCATTACATCTAGCTATCGCGGCTATGAACCGGATTAAATTTACTGACACGGTTCGAACATTTGACGGCTGTGGTGATTTTGCGATTTGGTGTCGCAAGTTCGCGGTCTGCGACATTGATAAAACGGTGGTGCTACCGATGCTCTTGGACGGGTGAGCGTTTGATCTTTTCTCGGGGTTGACAAGCAAGGTGACAGAAGACCAAATGAGAGCAGTGATTCAAGAGTGCGAATCAATCGACACATCGCATATTCAGTTGGAGAAAGGTGAACTCAGGGTAAGGAAATCGTGGATCCGAGTCGCTGTGGATGTAACACACGTTGGGGCGTCAAAATTCCTTACCATGGTAGACTGCGGTCCCGGGCGCTTCATGATATGGCTCCAAATTGCGACTGAGAGCAAAACGGACATCTGCTCTGTGATGAACAGCGTCTGGAACTAATTTAGTCCACCAGAGGAAGTAATTCTCGATACCTGTTGCACTTTCATGCGGTAAGGCGTGTCGAGATTGTTGGAACGAGTGGGTATCAAAGTTCACTTCAGATGAATGAACTATTCGAGCGGAAATAGAATTGTGTAATGCGACCACAGGACTAATAAACGGTTGGTGGCTTGGAGTAACAGGCCGGTTGGTGAGATATTTGCGTGATATAACGCAACCCCAAATGCAAGTGGTGTCATTCGGCCTCAATCATCTTCGCACACAAGCAAAGGCTATTGTTGCCGAAGGCGTTCAATTTCGCTGATATCAATTGGAGTCGAAAAATACGAACTAACGGGTTTCGAATTGGAGTCGAAGTAATTGTGAAACAGGCACCCCCATATTCATGCATGTCGCAGTGGAGAGGGCAACCATTACCGGGTTGCATCTACCACATCAAGGGGATGTTGACAGCCCCACAAGTAATCAAGGATACAGATGTTTTTAGTCCTGATTGTTGCTATAAATCCATCAGTCCTCGATTGATGAAATTTATTTGACACTTTTCATCAATGTGTAATTCTAGCAATTCCTCGTGTAGATTAATTTTAACATAAGAAATTTTTGCCTAAAAAGGGTCCTTCGTCCATGATTCAATCTTCATTGTATTAAATCATAAAAGTGAGTTCCGATATCTTTTTTAAATGCGAGCTAGTGATTGTTACAATGTTCAACATCTTGTGGCAATAATTTGTTTTTTCTTGAAGCTAGCTCAGGAAAATTGTAGAACTCATTTCTATGATTGTTCTGATAGAATAAATCAAACTTATTGGTGAATGTGCCAATTATTCATTCACAATCAATAAGTGTTTCCTTCTTTCCTTTAAGTTGCAAGTTAATTTCTTTAAACTTTCGATATTGTCAAGTCAGGTAAGACATCATTCTTGATTCTTCTCAACTCACTGCAGAAATAAGAATTTCATACTTTACTAGTGGCAAAAGACCCCCCCCCACTGTCATCGATTATACAATCGAGAGACTACTTGAGATCTGTGACTTCGAATTTACGAGGTCGCTTAATGTATTTATTAAAAGTTAAATTTAAAATAAAAAAATCGATTAAGCCAACTTAGTTTTTTTCTTTAAAGATTATCATAATTTTATTTTAAATTATTTGTCTTAAGTTTTATAAAATTTTCCAAATATAACAATTATGTTAACCAATCCTGTTTCATAAAATGTACTCCTCCTTTTTGTTCAAATAATAAAATATCATGTTTACTTTTTCTGTTTTCAGCAGACTTTTTTCCTTTGCCATCTGTCAACGGGAGAGTTCATCATATGTTCCAAGGAAATATTTTACTTAATAAAATCATTATTTTATTTGATCAAACCACTATGTTATGATTTCCGCCACAAATACATATAAATCACAAATTTATTTTCAATTAACTTACAATAATTATTTTTTTATCCTTACAATAGTTTATTTTTTGGATTTATTGTGGTTTTTTTAAAAAATTTTTTTAAATAGAATAATAAATTGTTATCACTCTCACGTGGATGCACGTTTATTTCTTTTCCCCTCATTATTTGTAGGAATTCTGGCTTTGCAAATCAAATGCTTCTCACAACCTGTATTTAATAATTTATGTTTTTTTCCATTTTAAACAATCAATTTGTCTTTTTATTTTTAAAGTTTAAATTTTCCAAAAAATCACATTTTCATTAAAAAAGTTATTTTAATTAAAGTGTTCGATTCATCCGGCGGTGAATAGAATAGGTTGGTGCACCTTATGAATATAAACCTTTCCAAATGAACGTAAATGTTTACGTGTCACCACGGAAAAGAGCCATTTCTTGTGAATCGTCTGTGGTAAATAATCCGCATGTTCTTCATGATGCGAGAATGCATAATGAATCTCCAAACCGTATTCAGAGTATCGAAGCGGGGTCTACATCCCGTCTTGTGTATAAATCTATTCTGTACATCATGAAAGGAATCAAAAAAGGAAAATGAAACTAGTTCAAAGTACATGCATAAAACTGATGGTTAGGGATCATTAATTTTTCGAAATTTTAAAGCCCCAGAATATTCTCCGAAAGAAAAAAAATTTGATAAAAAATGTCCGAACAATTATATTTTCATGAGTGACTTTATTAATTTTAAAATTAATAAAAATCTGTTATTTTTAAAATTAATTTGAAAAGATGTCTAAAAATGGTTAATTATGTAAAACATTAAGTATTTTGATTTTTTGTTTATTTTAAGTATTTGTGAACCAATTGCGAGAAAGTTTATTTTGAAAATAAATAAAAGACTATCGTAAAATTATTTGCGCCAATTTCGAATGATAAATGCTAAAAATCGATTATTCGTATTTTCGACATCACGATTCGACTATACATAGATTGAGTAAAGACATCTTCCTTTACGATCAATTGTCGACCAACATGAACGACAAGATTCACAATTAGCGCAAAAACTTCATTGGTCTCTTAACGATCGAATTGTCCTTAAAAATATTGAGGGAGTTGTCGATTATCGACTTATTGGCGCGCTCATATGGTTAAAAAAGATGCAGAATTAAAATTTCAATCTTTTATGCTCCTTCCCCAAAGACCCAAAAACACATCACTGGCACTGGAGCTCCACAGCCATGCTGCGCCCGCTCTGTTGCAACCAACAATAGACTTTTCATTTTAAATGAATATAAAATAATTACAATCTCAATTGATGATGAAAGCGCTATACCTTCCAACATGGAGAATAAATTAAGAATATCCATAATACACATTAATTTTAAACTGTATCACTATATTATTTAAAGAAATGCATTTTCAGGAGTATTCAATATTAAAGTATTCAGATCCGATTATAAATAATTACATTTATATATACTATAAATTGGTTATTAATTCAGTTAAAATTAATCTCCAATAATATTAAAAAAATATCTGATTTTCACAATTCTAATAGATTTATTGATAAAAATTAAAATTAATTTTTCTTGCGGTCAGTCGTTGCGTACACGTTGTTTTTAATTGTTCATGAAGATCAAACTTCCGAAATATATTTAAAAACGAATAAATTTTTATATAATGATTAAAGTTTTAGGGGCTGTCCATAAATGACATCACGCATCATGGAGGAGGGGGGCAGAATTTTGTGACGAAGTGTGACATGGGGGAGGGGGGTTTGGGAAATGTGACGTCAAATCGAAATGCTGAAGTATTTAATGAAAGAATTCTGTGACGAAATGTGACAAGCGGGTTGGAAAACTACTAAAATCGCGTGACGTTATTTATGGACAGCCTCTTATTTAAAATTGAGAATATTAATAGTTTAATTGCTATTCTTTCTTCTGTTAACAATTTCACATTCTTCGACCAACTGAATTATTTGAAATTTTAATTCTATTCACAAAATTTATAAAAATCAAAACTCGATTGTTAGGGGGTTCTTTTTGGTGAACTGTAAATTTTTGATATTTTTAAATTAAAAATCATATTTATATTTGAGATATAATTAAAATAATTAACACTGGCTTTTTGCAGCTTATATATGAGAAAGGTGATTATGTAATCAATCATGTAATAAAGGCTCTATTTGAAAATGTTTAACAGAGAAGTTGAGTGTGAAGCTTGGATATTAATTTTTGGATCCATGGATCTTATTAATAAGGCCTTATTAATAAGATCCATGGATCCAAAAATTAATATCCAAGCTTCACACTCAACTTCTGTTAAACATTTTCAAATAGAGCCTTTATTACATGTTCGATTGCATAATCACCTTTCTCAAATTAAAATAATGTTTTACTAATTAAAATAAAATAACTTTTTATAAAAGAATTTAAGTTTATATATAATATTTTTACTAATTAAAATGAAATGAGTTTTTATAAAAAAATATAGTGTAATGACAATATTTTACAAATTAAATTGAAACGAATTTTTTATAAAAATTAGGTTTTAAAAAATCACAATTAAAATAACTGTTTCGGAGTAAAAGAATATTGTAAAGAAGATTTTGATATCTTGTAACATTTAAAATAAAAATCATAATGTTTATTGAATTTAATTGTCAACGGAAAAGTTTTATTAAAAAAATAATTTATAATTGAATGTTTTAAAATTAAAGAAAAAAATATATAGGAATTGAATTTTTACAGGTGATATCCATTAAAATATTTTTAAAGATCTAAAATGATATTTCAATGAATAAACGTTGTAAAAATTAATAAAACAAAAACAAATATGATTTATACAAAACTGAATAAAATGACACACACACACACACACATATATATATATATATCGATATTATTATTTATATTTAGAATTTTAAAATATGGTTTATGTAACTGAAATATTGTTCCTCATAAATTTGTTTGAATAATGAAAGTTGTAATAAAAATAAAGTTTGCGAATGACTTTGGATTTTAATCATGAACCCAATATCGATATTTTAGCATTAAAAAATAAATATTAAGTAAAATAATAATGTCTTACTTCAATGGCAACTAAAAAGTAAAACACTTGATGCGTCAAGGAGTAATTTGTAAAACCGTGCGTTGTCATCAACTTCCAACAGAATTCCGTTACAGAACACTTTTTATATCTAAAATCAATATATAAAAATAATTAAACACACTCGTTTCTAATATTATATAATTGATTAAATGGATTAGTTTAAATCAACAATCAATAAATTAATGTTTCCATACAAGAAAATGCTTGGCGAATATACAATTCCATTTGATATCAACAACAAAACAAGAAATATAAAAACAGCTACAGTCATTACATATTTTGTTTGCTAATTTAATTTTGAAATTAATTTTTTATTGGATTTAGGTCTGGGCTACAAGAAGGCCAACCGTCGAGAAGATTGACATTTTTAGTTCGAAGCCATGCCATTGTCGTATTACTCGTGTGAATGCGAGCATTGTCTTGCTAAAAGACGTATGAAATATTGCTATATCGGCGAATAAATTGAATCAAACTGTAAGTTAAGGTTTATATATACTCAGCACTGTTAATATTGCTGATTTGAATTGAAGATCGGGCTTTCCTGAGTAAGATAATGCGGCCAAAGTCATCACAGATATACCGTCAAAATAGCGTTTGAAGGAAAACTGTGGACATCCGGCCCATCGAGGTTCCATTTTTTCTCGTTGCTCAAAATGATCTACAAGTCCAAAAATGAAAAAATGAACGAATACGTGTAGGTAATACAGACACATTATGTAAAGAACTTACCGTTCTCCAGTCTCAATTCATGTTCAAACGAGCAAATTCCATACGATTAATTTTATGATACTGTAAAAGCCTTGGTGCAGCAGCCATTTTAGCTTGGACTAGGTGTTGATTTCGTTGAATAGTTCGTCAAATAGTTGATTTGTTAACATTGAGGTTGAGAAGTTGTTTGATGTCATGACAGGATTTTTGACTATTTGATACTATTAAGAACACCAATTTGACTTTTAACATTTTTATTATCACAAGTTTGATTGTCCTCAGGACAATCTTTGTTAAAGCTTTCGTAAGATTGCATCAGTCTATCAATAATTGACTTTCATCTTAGTACATGAGCAAATGGAGAATTAAATAAATTGTTAAAATATTTATTCAAAATTTTATTGGTTAAAAATTTAAATGATTATTAATTATTTAAAAAATATTAATTTGATTTATTTATTAAAAAATTGTAAATAAAATTAATTAACTTATTTAAAATTTTACAATTATTTTAAATTAGAAATAAATTTAAACAATACATGTTTTCATATAATAAGAATTAAAATATTGATCATCCATCTTGGTAGGAGAGACACAATTCCAAATCAACATGCAACATTCAAACACAAACCATGAAACATTCAAAATATTCCTCACAACGACATTCAAAAGATTTTCAAAGTTTCATTTGATTGTTATGAGATCATTGGACGTTCGAGTTCTTTGAATTCGGGAGAATTTACGTTTTGTAAATAATAATTTGATCGATATTTAAAGAGAAATTAATAATACTTTTCAAACATTTGAAAAAGGTATCTATTTCAAGTTTTTAGAGAGTAAGAGAAAAAAGAAACAACAAAAGAAGAAATTGATTAAAAGAGCGTTTATTTTGGCGAATGTTGTGAATCGAATATTGGAGAAATTTAACAATAATTGCATCTAAGGGGGGGGGGCGCACCCCTAAGGATCCAGATGCACCTGAATCCCAACGGGTCTCAACCTTTTCCTAACATTTATAGAAAGCGCAAGAACTTTTTATCAGCCCCATATCTGCATTGTAATTATTTAAATAGTATCTACAGTTGATCCAAAAAAAGGATTCGAAGGTAAATTGAGATTTTAATAATTGAAATTCGCACAATTATTTTAAATTCTCTCGCTCTATTAATGTTCCTTCTTGCGCTGGTATATTCAATACACGATATTAACTGGAATTTCAAGACGAGTTTTTTTTATTTTTCCTGGAGTATACAAAACCTTAAAAATTTTATTCTTCAAGAAATTGTTATATTCTCCTTAAAATTTATCTGTTTCCATTTTCACCTAAATAATTATCAGATAATTATTATTTAGAAAATTAAAACTTATTTAAAATTTTATAATTATTTTAAATTAGAAATAAATTTAAACATTACATATTTTCAGATAATAAGAATGAAAATATTAATCAGCCATCTGGGTATGGAAGACTTAATTCCAAATCAACATACAACATTCAAACACAAAATATCAAACATTCAAAATATTCCTTACAGACACTTTATGCGCAATTTTTCTTTCAGTACGTTGAGATAATTTCCTCCCTCGACCTTGTCTCTTTTTCATACCATAAATTTCAAGATTCTTCAAAAAACTGACGATCACACCTGATGTTCGCTTTAATTTTCGTGTAATCTCACGAATTCCGAATTCGCATAACGATATGCTTTTATACTTGTTTGTTCTTCGACACTTAATTGATTAACTCTGGACATGGTCAATAGTATGGCCAATATATGCTGGCCAATATATATGGTCAATATTAAAAGCAATATACTTTTGTCATTTAGCACTGCTAAACTTATAATATAATCAGACTTTGCAAGTGTTTTATAATTATGAAACGAGGTTATATTCATTTTCTTAAACTAAAACCCGTAACAACTCAATCTTCAACGTTAATAATAGAATCAAAACTGTTTCTTGATATGAGCTATCATGTACACCCAACCCTTTTTTTACACGGTAGATACGTTCCTCAGAAAACCATGAAAAAAGAATAGTTCTCCCTATTAAAATGAGGGATACGTTCTATGTTATCTAAAAACCGTGTAAGATTAAATACAAAAAAAAACTATTTTTAATTTGAATATTCGTGTAAAAAATATCATTGTTAGAAGATTTCGAGACTGTCATAATATTTATTTAAAGACTATAAAATGAGGAATATCATCAGTACATATATTGATTAATGCCGTCATCAATCTGGGTCAAACATACACTCATTCATTTCACCATACACACTATTTCGGTCGTGACCTATTACACAACTATACAAAGATCACACCTAGAACATTCCATACATAAATTACGCAACATACATTTATTAGTTTTGATAATAATTCTCCTCACAATCATAATCGATTATAATATTATTTATTTTTAGCAGTTAAATTTATTCCTATTAAACTAAAATTACATAAAAAGGAAAAATATAATACAAAAAGTTAAAGTTAAAAAAATACAAAAAAAGTTTTACTTAAAGTAAATAAAAAAAGTTAAAATTTTAATGTATAAAATTAATAAGTAACAACATCGTATTAATTATTCTTTATTTGATAAGAAAAGTTTTCTATCAGATGGTTCAAAATCGATATCATCTAAGGATTGTGCTTGAAGACGAAGATTTTTGTGGCGGTTTATTAGATAAACTACATTCGGTAAGCTCTTGGAGACGTTGATTTTTTTGTCAGAAAGTCTGTTATTTTCTTTTGCTTTTGAGCTTTTAGTAATTCTTTATACAAATCCTGATACCCAACTATACAATTTTTCAGATCTCGCTGTAATTTTAATGCAGGTTCTACGGTGGGATCAAACTTTAAAAAATGGTTTTCAATACTTGCGCCAAAGTTTAGGCCCTCACGAATTATACTAGTTGTTAATTGACGATTTTCAAAATCTTTCTCTTCATCGCTACTATTGTTTTGAGTATTATGATCTGTTATTAATATGATTATATCATCCTCATCTATGGGTTTATCAACCAATAATTCGTCGATGTCCTCAGTTTGCATGTCCTCAAATCCTTCTCTACAAATTTCATGTACCAAAGCTATAATTTCAGAAGACAGAGTTGTTGTTTGTAGTATCGAGTTTCCACTCTTGATGCATTCTGACCAAATTGCTTTCCAGCAAGCATTTAATGTAGATCCTCTTAATTGTTGAACGGCCATAGAAGAATGTGTAACGCAATCTAGAATTGTATATATCTTCCATGCATCCATGACCGTAAGTTTGTCATTCTCAATTGCATCCAAAATATATTTAAATGGTAATTTAATATAATAATGCTTAAATGTGGCAATTATACCCTGATCCAATGGTTGAATTAACGAAGTTGTATTAGGCGGCAATACAATCACTTTGATATTTGAGTGTTCTAGTATCGCATAACTTGGCACATTATCAACTAGTAAAAGTACCTTAAAATTGAGACTTTTTTTCTCCATATATTTTTGAACTTCTGGAACGAAGCATTTCCTAAACCACTCGGTAAATAAATCCGCTGTCATCCATGCCTTCTTATTTGCCATCCAATGAACTGGCAACTGTTTAAGGTTCTTACCTTTCATAGCCTGTGGCACTAATGCTCGGTTGATTAATAATGGCTTTAAAATCCGGTCTCCAGAAGCATTGCTGCAGAGCAAAAGAGTCACGCAATCTTTAGAAACTTTAAAGCCCCCACAAGTTTTTCGAGTTTTCGCTATGCATGTTCTGGTGGGCATATTTTCCAATATAGACCAGTTTCGTCTGCATTGAAAATTTGATCAGGAACATAACCACCATCCTGTATTATCTTAGCAAACTCGACAGGATAGCAGCATTTACATCTCCAGATGCGATTTCTTCTTTAATTTTTACATTGTGGAATGCATTTCTCTTCAAAAACCCACCTAGCCACCCTTCACTAGCAGAAAATTCATTTTTTTACTTAATGTTGCCTTCAGACTTGTTAAAGGCTCGGATTCTTGAAGCTGTTTTAGAAATTCGTAATGCTTTCTTTTTGACAATAGGCCCATCTACAGGCAATCTCTTTTGCGCCAAATCATCAAGCCAAAGCACTAAAAATTTTTCCATATTTTCTAAGACAGTATCTCTACTGTACGATGAAGTTTTAGAACTAATCTTTCATCCGTTAATTATTGATTCCCGTATAGTAGCTTCATTTTTTTATAGTTTTAATTGTTTCTTCGTCCAAGCCAAAACTTTTTCCAACAGATGTTGAACATTCCTCTTTTACCAAACGATTAAGAATTTTAGTTTCCAAAGAAATTGCTTTTCTTTTGCGGTTTGATGTATCTTTGACATGTTTATTCGTAATCTAGGGTAAAAATTATAATTAAAATAGATATCTAAACTTCAATTAAACTAGAAATTGATTAGCAAAAATGTATACCGATATTAATCTGCAAAATTATTTTAATTCAAATTTTATTATTTTTAATTGCTTTAAATATCCAGCTAATAACTTGGATTGTTCACTTCACTAATGAGAAATGACTTCAAAAAACTTAACAATAAAATAATGCAACACTTTAAAACTTTACTTTTTCATAAGTGTACCGAATTTGCAATAATTTTAGAAAATTTTAATAATTCGACTTTGAATGCAGTGTACTTAATTTTAAAAAAATTTCAAATCGACTTGCAATAATGGTTCTAGTAAATTTTAATAATTTAAATTAGAAAGCAGCATAATTACTTTTGAGAAAAATAAAAATATCCCTAATGAAATAAAAAAAGGATTTCTAAATCGTGTTACATCAAAAAAATCGAGCAAAAAATAGTTTCTTTTTTTCGTCTACCGTGTTATTTCAAAACCGTGTAAAAAAGACCATGTAAAAGAAAGGGTTGGGTGTAGATATAACGGTTTTATCAAAAGCCTAGTGAAACCCCGTCAACGCCTAAAATTTTGGGTGTTCATATAAATATGAAACGCACTTTATATTGACGATATTTTTTTAATATAAGGTTGTTTAAAAAATAATGTCATTTTTAACCTTAATCTTTAAAGACAAATATCTCAGCGTAGAATCAACTTTATTAATCAAAATGAAAACTGTTAGCATCAATACACTTTTGCCAACGTTATACAAGTTTATTTATTCCGGTTGCAGAAAATTCTGGCTTACTGGAGGTGATGAAATCATTGAAGGCAGTTTTGGCATCCCCTTAATTTTTGAAGTATTTCTCCTGGAGGAAAATGTCAAGATGTTTGAAAAAGTGATAATCAGTAGGCGAGAGGTCAGATGAGTATGGTGGAGCCAAGTTCGTTCAACAGTTGCATTGCCAGACGTGCGATGTGTGGCCGAGCGTTGTTGTGGAGAAGAATAGACCTCTTCCTATTGACTAATGCTGGTTGTTGTTGGAGTTTCTGGTTCATTTTGACAATTTTCTGAGAGTATCTATCTGTCGTAATTGTTTCACCTGGATTTAGGAAGCTATGATGAATAACATCGGCTGCAGACCACCAAACAGTCACCATGATCTTTTTTGGTATAATTTCGGCCTCAGAAAGAATTACGTAGCTTGATCGTGGTCCAACCATTCAGAAGAACGTCTCCAATTGTCGTAGAGAATCCACTTTTCATCATACGTTACAATTCGGTCCAGAAACGGATCATTCTTGTTCCGCAGAAGAAATGAAGACGATGCCTCAAAACGACACATTTTTCGATTGTCATTTAATTCGTGTGGAATCCATTTATCCAGTTTTTTAGATTTCCCAATGTCACGCAGATAGTTTGAAATTGTTCCTATCGTGACACCTAGTTCTTCCGCAAGCTCTCGAACTGTTGTGCGTGGATTTGCTTCTACTAGAACCTTGAAATTTTTATTTTCAATAGTAGGTTTCCGTCCACGGACATCATCATCTTTGAGGGTCTCAATGCACCGTTGATATTGTGGGCGGCCTCCCATGCTTTGTGGCCAAGTTTTAATTCATATAAAAATTGCTCGTAATTGCGCTTTTTGCATATTGACAACTATTTAACTAAACTCGTTATTTTAAAGTTAATATTTAAACAAACTATCATAGAAATATAGAGTTTTTCATAAGCTTTAAAATTATGTGTAAAACATAAATAAATAATAAAGATTTATTTCAAAATATGATCAAAAATCAGGACCATTCAAAAAACGACATTATTTTTTAAACAACTTAATATATATAATTTTACCGTTATTTAAATATTTATTAATAAATTTATTCATTTTAGATAAAATTGAAGAAGCACGTTTTTTCGCTTGGTTTATTTTATAAATTATATATACTTATATATTAAAATTATTGCAGAACACTGGCGGTGAAGCATCATGATGTGAAATGTTGGCCGATCGGTGATCTGGGTCTGAAGTAGGTAGTGGTCATTTGGAAACTCATGAGACCGTGTTTTCTTGTATGATTTATTTCCTAAAAGTTAGTAATATCGAAGAACAACAATCCACATTCCATTCGAAAATAAGTCAAAATATTTTCTGACGGATGAAAACAGAAATTATTGATGCTGACCATAATGCTTTTTCGAATGAGAATGTCAATCGGCTTTAAACAGAATAATAGATAAATTTCAAATTAACTGAATAAATCATTAAATTTATTATTAATTATAGTAAAATTATTATTGAAGGAAAGTTACAAATTTCTTTTACAAAGAGATAAAAAACTCTTTAAATCGTTTTTTTTAAAAGAAACTTTTCAAATAAAAAAATAAAATTGAAGTTTCTTATTTGAAGCAAATTCGTCAAAAGAATCGTTCTTCTAATTATTTACTTTGATAAACTAAATTGAACTTTAAATATTTTTCAAGAGAACCGAGTTTGAGGAAAAATAAACTAAACACATGGAAATTTTATTAAAATTAAATGTATTAATTCATTGAATTTTAATATTCTTTTTTGATGTTATTTATACACAAATTAATAGTTAAGATAATAAAACGTTCTTCTAAGTGTCACAATAAATGTTTGAAATTTATAAATAAATTAATAAATTGTCATTGTAATCTACATTTATATTTATATAAATTAAAGAGCCCGGTAGAGAAGTTATATTTTGAGAAATATTTAATATTGTGATTTGTTTTCGATTTATATAGAGATCACATATATGTAATTTTCACGATAAATCCAATAAAGTAAAAATACTTTAAAAATAAATTAAGAAATATCGATCAGTACTCACAACATTGAGTGACATACAGCACATTTTCTCTTTTATATATCCTTTTTTTACTGCAAATAGAATATTATACTGTGATTAATATGTTATGCTGAGCTTTACCTATCAAATATTGTTCAGTGTTATGAAAGCATCAGTATTTAATCGTGAAAAGTTTTAGAAAATAAATCATACTTTATTTGATTATTCAACACCCTGAAAAAACGTTGATTTTGAGATATCGACTATGGTCTAGAAAAGTGTTTCCCAACCTTTTTCAGGTGGCGGCACCCTATTATGCAATTTTAAAATTTCGCAGCACCCACCTTCCCACCCATCCAAAAAAATGACGATTGTTTTAATTAGAAACGAACATATTAATTATATACCATATTTTTATTGCAGAATAAATACATACATATACATAAGAATCACGTACAACTACATATATTTATTTCTAATGAACATTAACAAGATAATTTTTATTTTATTATTAAAAATTACTAATGAGACACTTGACCTTGGCGATTTGCAACTAATGTGTCAATGTCATGTCGAATATTTGAGAGACATACTCTCAATTCATTTTCAATAGAATTGAGTATTGCTCTCTTTTTTTGTTTTTATGTTTATGAGAGCAGAAAATCCTACTTCACATAAATACGAAGTAGAAAATTGTAATAAAATTTTGCAAGCTCTTTTCCCTATATCTGAATTTTTTTTCGAATTTCTACCCAAAACGAATCAATAGAAATTTCGGAATGTTTCAGTCGCAGTGAACGATCATTACGAATACTTAATAATTTCTCTTCTGAAAGATTTAAATCATGAGTAGATTCAACAAAAAGATTACGTATCCAATCATATCATTCAATTTAAATTTCCGGAAAATAGTTAGAAATTTCTTCATGTAAGGCGTGAAGTGATTGCAAATTAGGAAATGGAATGTTTCAGTTTTACTTTCCGCAACTTTTACGAACATACTTATGCTGTCTTCTATTTTTTCGTTCTATAATTTGATTTTAGCTTGAAAGGTTTTAATTTTATCTGTAGAAGACAAAATATTTTCATGTTTACCTTGCATGCATAAATTCAGTGCATTTAAATGACCAAATATGTCTGTCAAATATGAAACTTAAATACTATAATGGATTTTCTAATAATTTGCAGAACACTTTTCTCTTTTCCTGGTGAAAAAATTCTTCAATTGCTTTCTTTAATTCGAAGAATCGATTCAGGGGATTGGCATGATAATATTTGATGACTTAATGTAATTGATTACATAATCATAATTTTTGAATTTACATTCAAGTGAATCAAATATTTAATCAGTGCCCATAAGAAAATGTCTTTAATTGTAAAAAACTTTTGTAAAAAAATTGTAAAAATATTTTGTCAATATATAAATTATCTGTCGGACTCAAAATATGTCGAAATATATTACCAATAAAAATATATTTTGCAATGGATTAGTTTTGTTTTTAATGAAATATTTTCATTCGCTTGAAACTTATAAACAAGTTAATTTTTTTATTGAATTATTTCTCTTTTAATAATAAATCTAAGTTTACCCAGATGTTCCCATAAGCAGTGACATGCACTCATCGCTGGTCTGCTCATCATATATTTCCTTTAAAAGCAAACTGATTTCCATCTGATTTCGCTTGATATTGCGAGGAGGAAACGTTCCTTTCCAAAATCCCTTATGAATCATTGGCCATAGTTCTAGATGTTTTAAAATTTTAAATTGGTCTTAATTAGATTTTTTTTATCACATTAAATTAAAATATTTCTTATCGTTTATAATTATAAATATACATTTTTGATATCATAATATATTTTTCTTCATATAAATACGGATAAAATAATACTAAATTATTTTAATAAGTGAAAAAAATATCAATGACACTTCCCTCAAATCAATGCATTTTAATGCATGTAGGGGGGGGTGAAATGTAAAAGATCGAAGGTAAATCTTATAATCTTAAAATTAAAATAGAAATAAATTTTTATTATGGGAGCTGAAAATGATTGATCGAAAATTGATAAAACCAACCTCAAGACAAGTGATTCTTAAGGTGGGCAAAATCGCCACCCAGGGGGCATATTGTGATTTTCAAGGGATGACGTTAGGGTGGCATATGGGATCTAAAGCTTGGAATTTTGGTCCTTCGATTTATTTTTTATGTCAAGTAATTTAAGAAAATAAGAGCAAAAAACGATCCGTACTCCTCCCCTAAACCAAATTTTAATATTAATAAATTTCTTGTCTTTTTTTAAAAAATTGACTTTAAATGTTACTATGAAATATGAAATGTAAATTTTTTAAAAAATTTATAAATTAAAATACATATAATTATTTATATCAATATTATATTATATCAAGGATCCTAATTATATAAAAACTCCTGAGATTGTTTAAATCAATCAGTGTAATTAAGTTTAGACGCGTATAATTTGATTGTGTAATAAAAATAAAAGTTTACCAATTTTTGGATTTTTAATATGGAAAATTCTTATATGGCGACCACACCAAATGTTACCAACAATTTGGCGCCAACAATATTCGATGAACACAATGATCTGGAGCAGTTCATTACCGACTGTAACAGATTCTTTCAAGTTTCGCAAATTCAGGAAGGAATTCAATCGTTATTCGTCAAAACATTCATCAATAAAGATTTAATATCTACTTATGAAGCAGTAGATGAGAAAATCACGAATTTCGCGGATCCGTTACGGAAGGCATTCAAACGTCCAACATCGTTAATTCAAGATTTGCAGGTGCCCATGAATTACAGAAAAGAAACCGAAACAGCAGTCTCGTATGTCAATAAAATTGAGAAGATGGTAGATAAAGTTTTATGCCACAAATGGAATAAACCGGAGCTAATGTCATATTTTTTAACTCACTGTATAGAAGATGTCAGTGTCAAAACTCAGATTTATCTTCAAGAAGCTAAATCTCAGGATTAAATCAAAGCAGTTATAGAAAAGATGAATAATATTAAAACAGAAATCCAATTAGTTGAAGTCGCCAATATCTACAGACAAAAAGCATATGCTGATACTTTAAAGGAACGAACGACATTCACAAATAATTTTTAACAACAACATCAACGAAGAAATATTCAAACCAATAACTATAACAGACGGACTATGACAGGGATATTTGAGGCAACAAACAGGAAACATGGATTATTCAAATGTGATGTGTGTTATGGTTGCTCACCAGGAATAATAAATCAAAATTCTTTTGCGCTCAATAACTTTTTTGATTCAATAAAACAAATATATAATTACAACATTCCATAAAAAAATTACATAAAATTTACATAATAAATATTAAATCGACTCATTTTTTTTCTACATGCTTTTTCTACAAGAACCAGACAATTTTGCTTTACAAGAATGCTATTCGGCATAGCAGCGGCACCGGCTACTTTTCAAAAATTAATGAATGAAATATTGAAGGATATGCTTTGGAAAGAGACATCTGGATGACGCTTTGATTTTTTCAGAAACGGAAGACGAGCATTTAATAAGATTAGACCTGTTATTTTCGAGAATTCAATCAGCAGGCCTAAGAATTAACCCAGAGAAATGTAAATTTTTCCAGAAAGAGATGCGTTTTCTTGGACATATTGTGAATAGAGAAGGAATCAAAACGGATCCGGAGAAAATCCAAACATAAGTAGATTTTGAGCAACCAAAATGTGTAAAAAAAATTGCGCAGTTTTTAGGACTGAGTAATTATTATAGGAAGTTCATTGTAGAATATTCAAAACTAGCAAAACCGTTGAAAGCAATGTGTGGAAGTTCTAAAGATAGACTTTATTGGAACGTATCTCATTCAGAGGCTTTTAAAAAGTTAAAAACAGCCATGACAACTGCCCCTGTATTATGTTATCCAAATTTTAAAAAGCAGTTTATTTTAGATATAGATGCCTCTTTCGATACAATTGGCGTGGTTCTCAGTTAGATGACAAAGGTGAAGAGCGAGTCATTGCGTATGGATCAAGGTCGATGTCGAAACATGAAATAGGTTATTGTATAACCAGGAAATAATTGATAGCAATATTTCATTTTACTCAATATTTTAAACATTATCTTTACGGTGCACATTTAAAACTGAGAACGGATCACAAGGCAATAGTTTTTATGATGACAAAAAAAACCAATTACTCCGCAATTTCAAAACTGGATGAATTATTTAAGCAGTTTAGATATGAAACTAGAATATAGAAAATGAGAAATACATCAAAATGCAGATGCGTTTTCTCGGAGTGAATGTACAATATGTTCACAGTATATGATTTAACATGAGCAGCTAATATTATCAAAACAGAAAGTGAAAATGTTGGCAATAGATGAAGAGAAATCCCCCATACTATGGCAACAGAAGAGCACGGAAATTATGGAAATTATTAAACAAATAAAAAACAATACTTGTCAAACATTTAAATTATCCAAAGGAAGTGTCAGAATCCTAAATGACAAGATTTGGATTCAAAAATTTCAACGACAGGCTTATATAATCCTTTTCCATAGATACTTATGTCATACTGGATTTATGAAAACGTATTCATTTATGCGAAATAAATATGATATAGAAGATTTCATGATACAATTTGACATTGTAACAGAAAGCTGCATTACTTGTCAGACAGCGAAAACCTACACAGGAATAACTAAAGAAGAAACAAAGACTCACATCGAAAAGACCGCTCAATAATATTTATATCGATTTTTGCGGACCGATGCCGATAATAAAAGGAAAGAAATATATCTTAGGAATCATAGATAGATTTAGTAGATATATTAGTTTAACGGCTGTCAATAATCAAGATGAGACTACAACGATGCAGACATTATTACGACAATGGATATTTAAGTTCGGAGCTCCGGCTTGCATTGATGTGGACCGAGGAAAGGCTTTCGAGTCGCGTGCTCTTCTTGAATTTACAAAATCCATGTTAATTGACGTACAATATACAGTTCATTATCATCACAATACAAGTGGGATGATAGAGCGCCAATTCCGCATTATTTGGGATTTCTTGAATGCATCCTTAAAAGATGAAGAAAGAAATAATTGGGTAGATATTTTACCAGAGATTGAATTTAGCATAAACGCTTTAAGACAAAGTTCAACTGGGTATAGTCCTGCCGAAGTTATTATCGGTAAGCGTATAACATTAGATGGATCACGCCACTATGAATTGAATAACAGGAAAATTATTAAACAAGTTAAACTACTTGAGTCAAACGCATCACTAGTGGAAGCATAGAAACGTGAATTTAAGGAAGGAGATTTAGTGTTAGTTAAAGCTGAAAATCATCAGAAAAGATTTGATAGATATGAAGGACCATTAAAAATTAGCCGCAGAATACAAGATAGAAGTTTCGAACTGAAAAATAAAACCGGACGAGTAATCTATAGAAATATAGAAAGGCTAAAGCCTTTTAAAGCAGGGGGTTTGAGAATAATTAATAACTATATATTTATATATTATATCGAAGGATCCTGAATATATGAAAACTCCTGAGATTGTTTAAATCAACCAGGAAAATTAAGTTTAGACGCCGATAATTTGATTGTGTAATAAAAATAAACGTTTAACAATTTTTGGATTTTTAATATGGAAAATTCTTATAATAAGAATTTCAGAAATATGAGAATTTGGAACTTAAAACACTACGAGACATTTTTAAAAGTCCATTTTTTACTGACAAGCGTTTATCTTTATCTGTCTTTGTTTTTTAAACAGAACTCGAACATGAGCTTAAGTCTTTACAATGACATGGTGTTTTTGATTTAAATATATTTTTTTTCTTATAAAACAGCGTTTTATTTTTCGAGAAGGCAATACATTTTAAGGGAACTTTTGAAGCATGGCTTTTAATGCGGCTTAAAGAATTTTACAGAGAATATTTCACACATTAAAGAAAACAAATTGCTTCAAAATCTAATAATTGGATGAATCCTAAATGTACGTTTGAAATTGTGAATAAAGTTGTGTTTTTTAAGAAAGCCCCTTTTTAACGAAATATGAATAAGAAGTACTTAAAACACGAGCGAACTGTATTAACAAACACTTCAAGGATTGTGAGTTATTTCACGCAGCTAGCAGAAAACATACATCATTCTTTCATCAGTGTATTTTTCATAGCGCTTTTAAAGGGCCGAAATAGTTTTTTGAAACCTTTTATCATGTTCATTGGGGATATTTCCTAAATCATTTCGAAAGAAAATCGAGTAGGCCTTTGAAGAATGATATGTTTACTTTAATTTCTTGAAAAGCGTTCAGTAATTGATCAAAAATACCTTTGTAATTAGGATCACGATATTTTCTTGAAATTTGAGGGGATTTAAGTAAAAAAGAAAATATTTAATCAAACCTGATCTTACATTAGAATCATTTAGTATTATTGTTAAATGCGTCCCATGCTTTTCATTCCACAGCATTTAAAGAATCTGTGAATCTGCCACACTTAATCATTTTATTAGTGTCAGGTCCAACCCCTATATCTGCTTTTAGTTTGGGAAATAATTCTTTCAGTAAAGCAATGGGCTCGCAGTCTCCTTTTAAAGCTTTCAAAAATTTTTTGGATAGCCCTAATTTTATGTTAAGTGTAGGTAATATTTTTTTCTGCAGGAACCAGACTTCATAGCGGATGTTGGCTTGCCTTTTGCTTAATTTTGGTGAACATACCAAGTGTCTTTGATATAGTGCTGTGCTTTTACAATGTTATCATATTGACTCAAAAACAGCAGTATTTTGGTGAATTCCGGTTGCTAGCCTTTTAAAATTCCAATGATCTTGAAGTCTCTGTCTAAACTTAACTCAAACTTTGCATAACGTAATTGTTCTAACAGATATTTCATAGTCTCGTATGACTCTTGCCCATCTGGAAAACACAATTGGGATGTCTGGAAAAACGTTTTCTCTATGTGACAATAAAGTTTCTATGAACAACCACCAGTCTATTTTAACGTCTGATTGTATTCCAGCTTCATCAAGAGTCCCGGAATATCACATCAATATAAAAACCCAGGCTCCTTACTTTGTTTAAACAAAGTCCTAGAACAGGAAGTCCCTATCCTCATAAAAAGCAAACTTTGTCTCCGAATCCAAAACGCCAAACTACCTTAGCATAGAGCTGACTAAGCTAACCCGTTTATTAGGTAGTTTCAGCTTTTTGACTAACTTATTCATCTGTCTTGGTTAATTTTACTATGATCTTGCTTTACCACATCTCCTACACATCTCTTCATTATGTTTCGAGGGCGGGGCTGATTCTTAAAAACGCTGAAACTCAATTTTAACTTAGAATTACACCGATGTTTTTATATTCCATTTATTTTAAGAGCTGATACATTTATTACCATGATTTGAAAACTTTTTTATTTCTTTCGTAAAGAACAGACTGGAAAGAAGACCTTCATTTTTTTACCATCAGACAAAAAAATAAATAACGACAAGTCTTTAAAGTAATAGTTATTATTTGTGGTTTTCGGAAATTGTAAACGAAAAAAATCGAATTCATCTCTTTAAAAAACCTTGATGTTGATTCCAAGTACTAATCGAGATGATTTCTCAGGTCGTTTTGGTGCTGGCCTCCAGATCAGGCTGTGAAGACAAGCACCTGTTTATCGTGCTCGACGGGATGGATCGGCCGGTCTAGTGCCAACCAGAATTCGATTGATCCGGGCGGTGCCGGTCGGAGTATCGCTAACTAACGGTATCTCGTCCGAATTTCCGCGGCTTCCCGTACCGCGTCACCATTGCTGTGACCGCCGATAAGACTCGATGTGGTGAGTTGTTCGTTCGTTTCGTCGACACGCGGTCCGAGTGCGTTGTTGGTGAGGTCGGGTGGATCCGCCATCCATCGCTGAATTGTCTGAGGCGATGAAGCATGGGATCTGGCCGCTTGAGGCCGCTGCCATACAGTGTGGTTTGAATTATAATTCATCAAAATTTCAATGTGACAAACACAAAATCGAATCATCACACATTTATTTAAAAAAATTATAAATTGAATTTTTTACACATTTTAATTAATTCTTTAGTTTGTTTAAACAAAAAATGGTTGATAGTTTTTTTCGAACGCCACAGTCGTCATTATGGTCCAAATGACTCAACACATCATTAACTGACGATTGTTCACTTTATAAACCAAATTTTAATAATGTTAATAATAATAATTTGAAAACTCTTATTATATTAAAATTATTTTAATAAATTACAAAAATAATAAAATAAAAATATTTAAAAACTTATTTTTCCAATTTTAATATTATCAGTAAATTTTGATTGAAAGAAAAGAAGCAAATGAATTGTATAAATTTACTTTTGTAATAAACCGGTGTTTGCTTCTTCAAATTCCTAATTGAATATTCACAAATTACATGTGCCAGTGAATCGTGGTTTTTAATTCGATTTACTATCGTTTTCGACATTTGTTTTAGTTTTCCAGAAGGGATGGATTGCAGCACACCTGTTTAAACAAACAATTTATTAAGTAACTGAAAATTAAAACAAATAACTAAGAATTACTTAGAAAAAATCTGAGCTAAGAAAAGTTTTTTTGTAACTTTTATGTAAGCAGTAAATCATTTTTTGTTAAGATTTTCTTTTGCTATTATAATTCGACAGAACAATCTCGGTTAATATTTTGACATTAAGAGTCAATAGAAATAGGCGCTTCAGATGCAATTCGATACTGTTTTTCGGCTTCTTGTGGTCCAGTTAACGGGAGAGAACAAACAGAAAAGAACACCTCTAATTTTCGCGACAAAACTCAGAAAATAATATTTGTATAAATTTTCATACAAATAAATTATAAATTAGATATCGAATTTATATTTTCCAAATCATAATATTTTTTAAAATAAAATTTCTGTCATTTTATATTTTAAAGTTGTTCAAAATCTTATCCCCTCATAGGACCTTTGCCATTCAATCTTTCGACTGGCATTTGAGATGTTTTCTTTTTCTTGTTTTTCAAAGTTTTTATTTTTTTAAAATAGAGTATTCGAAATTTCTGAAATTTTATTAAAACTCATTACTCAAAGCACAATGTCCTTAGACACAAAATACTAATTACCTATTTTATTTTAAATATAGTATTTATATTAAAAAGAACAAATGATGCATTTAAAACTAAAACTTTTATTCATCAACTATTAATAAATAAATTTCAAAAATATTTTTTTTCTTATATTGAATTATATTTTTTTGTCAAAACTGCTCGATCCAAAGTCGGTATCATTCTGCTCTACGAAAATTCATCATCATAGCTCAACCGATGATTATTTTGAGGGTAATATGCCTGAACGGTATGATAGGAAAAGGTAAGAAATTCTGATCAATTTAACAATCTCGGGATTTTGAGTTTTTCCGGATATTATAACTTAAAACTTAAAACTTGGTAATCATTTATATAAATATATAAATCAAAATGTATTATTAAATACATACGGGATTAAATGTTTTATTACGCTATACAAACCCAAGATATATGCTACCTAAATTCATATGTATTCGGTCACGTAAAATTATTTTTATTAAAAATTTTAAATTACAAATAATAAATATTTATTTGTATTATTAAATGAGCTAAATTGATATTTTACGATAATCTAAATACAATTATAAAATAATTTGAAAAAATCAAATAAAAAAATTTATAAAAAATTTATTCGCATTTAAAAATTTGTTCTCTAATTCAAAAGAATCCGGACACTTAATAAAAATAATAATATAAAAGTAAGAAATGAATTATTAGTAAAAACACGTACTTATTATTGTTGAAATATTTGATTCAAATAAATTTCCATTTTTAAAATATTGTTCGTGGGAAAAAGATGTATACTGATGTGAGGGAAAATTTTGAATGTAGTAAGTTTGTTGTTTGTATGCTGTTTAGATTTGTGAATCTCCTATTCAGAAATGATTGATATGTTATTGATTAATTATTTATATCTAATGGGATTAATTTAATGAAATTAATGTTTATACACTAATTAATTAAAAAGTTTTATATTTATAAATTTTAATAATATTTTTTAGTAAACGATTTTAACTTGTTGAATTTAATATCATTTAAAAACTAGTGTTTATTTTAAAATTTACTTGATGCATTATTATCCAAAAAAGTTTGAAAAATTATAGTTAATATTATTTTTATCTCATTAATTAATCAAAGATTTGAATATCTGTTCAAAAAGCATATTAATAAAGAACGATGCTTTCTGCTGATTGTGCTACTGAAAATGAGTCTGTTTGTGTTATTAATAAATGTTTTCACAAAAATTATGATGTTTCTAATAACTGGAATATATGAAAAAATATTTTCCATGCAAAGAAAAGCCAAAAAGCTCTACAACGAGACACTTCGTATTCCACGACAACGCGTCCGAGCACAAAATCGCTGTGGCTCAAGCTGCTATTAAAAGAAGTTAGTCGATGGGGCTTTATTCTTCTTCCGACAGCTAATATCTCACTCCAAGCAATTTCTTCCTGTTCTGTCACCTGAAGGAGTATCTAAAAGGGAAGCGATTTACAGATAGAGAGAAAGTGATACTTAGTAGCGGCATCAAAGACAACATTCCTATTTGAAATACTTATCGTTATCCTGAGATAACATGTTAACACTCCTAGCTAAAGTTACTCTGTTGTTGAATGTTAGCAATAATAAAGTACTTATAATTAATTTTATATTTTTACATCAAATTATATTATTAAATTATTTATCCTTTTTTGAGTTTTAAAAAATCTCTGGATCGTCATATTGAACTTTAGATTTTTTTAAATTGCCGATAGTACTTTTTAAAATACTCTCTAAACGAAAAGTTCTTTGTTTTGAACTTAAGTAAGTATTAGGAGAGTATTTCTTATTAAAACAAAAAATCCATCGTTTATATCTTATAGAGATACATATATAAATGAATGGTGACAAAGGTACAGCATAGCTACAGCTCAACAATAATGCAATCCGAATAATCCCACCCATTTACATAATAAATTCCAACGAAATCAAAGTCTGATTTATGTTCCTTTTGAACATATATTTGTGCTAATATAATTTTTTAAGCAGTAAATATTGAATAAAATAACCATTTTAGAAAACCAATAAATTTATTGAGCAGGCCAGTTAAGTAAAAAATAGTTGTCTTAAATGAAGGACTCAAGGCATTTAGGGGAGTACATTAATAGTGATCGCAATGGAAACATTTTTATTACATTTAAATCTAAAATTAAGTCAGCTGAAAACACATAAATAATTGAATATAATAAACCTAAATCCATCAATAATTTAAGTAATACGACTTCATTCGCATTGAATTAAAATAATAATATAAATGGCTTTGACAAATCTGTATCGAATTTGTTTCATAAATTGAACAATTCCTGGACATAAACTCAGCTGACCGTTTGAAGTGTATTTGATAAACAATATACCAAACATATATAAAACAATACCAAAAGAAGTTCAGATAGATCTTTCACAAAGGACCTGCATCAGAAGTCAAATTTTATAGACCTAACGATTCCACAATATTATTCAACATTTTTTTTGAGAATTATTATTAAAATAATTATTTTTTTATTTTTTGTTTGTTTATTTTGAAATTCATTTTTTATGAATGATATTTTAGTAGTAACATAAATGAAGAAATGAAAAGGACGATTTTTTAATCTTAGTAAGGTCAACCATCATTTTTTATGCAAAATGGTAAAGTGAGCTTAGAAAACTTAACTGAAATCAAAAAAATAATATAGTAATATTAAACTATGTTGCTTCGCCCGATTCCCAGGTTGCCCCAAAGATATAACAATAAAGTGGAAGTGTCAGAGTCATTTCATGCTGGACTCATTATATGGTAGATTTTAACTGTTCACTTATCGAATGTTCACATATTTTATCTGATTCAGTGAAAATTTGTAATACAAAATACAAAAATAACAGTTCGACAATTTTTTTAAATGAATCAAAGTTTGACAAAATTTCAAATAATCAGCAAGTAACGTTAAATAAATTTTTAAAAATTACTTTTCGACTAATTTCAAAATCAAATTGACTTTCGACAAAATTTCAAATATGAACGGTTGACAACAAATTTTTCTCAAGATTGAAAAACAAATTTCAGACTTTCGACAAATTTTCAATTAAAAGATCGACACCATTTCAATTGTTAGCTCGAAACAATTTCAATTAAATGCTCGATAAATTTTTAATCAAAAGCTCTACAAAATTTCACCCAGAAAATTTAACTACAGTGAAAGCCGCTTATTTTGGTCACATTTGACCAGCTAGAATTGACTACTATAACCGGCTGACCATTATATCCGATGTTCTGTTTATAAGTCAAAACCAGCGTCACAGCATGCATTAAATGTTGCTGCAAATACAGTGCGTACATCAAGGTGGCCACTCTTAAGCGGTGACCACTATAAGCGGTTTTCACTGTAGATTAAATTAAAAACTGAATGAATGTCTGGTTCCTTCACTAGATACGACAAATACTCGGCACACATACAAGCCTAAAAATGCACGATTACTCGGCAATAATACGCACATACAATACACACATCGGCGCACATACAAGCAGTAATTGACTCAATGAGTCATTGTATTTATTTTCTGTTCATTTAAAAGAACAAAATTCAAAATCATTTTTCAAATTTGAATCTTTTTTTAATTAATAATTTAATTCTTTTTGATTTAATTTTTTAATTTATTACCTATTTTTCATACAATGTATGCAATAAAATTAGACGAATTGAATCAGTGAATTTTCACAATAAAATATTGGTAGTGTTAAAATTGTCGCGGATGATATATTTACGAGAACATATCCTCCTTCTGATCAAAGTTGATGTTTCCGCTTAGATCTCCGACTTTTTTTCACTAGAATATTGTACATCAAAATTCAAAGTAATTCTTATTAAATTCGTGAAGAAATTACCGAAAAAATAAATTTAAAGCAGTCTCAGTAAAGCAAAAACATCTTAATATTTCACTAAATATTTAGCTGGATTAAGATGATCTTTATCTTCTTTAATCGCATGTTTCGTTTCGTTTTATTTTATGTTTTTACAGTTACAAACTGAGATTTATGAGATGATTTAATAAGAGGATAGAATCTTATGATAACGTTTTTTTGTATCAGGTTATAAGTTTCTTTTATAAATATCTTTTTTTCTGTGTGACAATTTGACTGCGAGAGGAAAGAATGGAGATAAGTCTCGGACATTTTATTAAAATAAATTAAGCATGGATATTTTTCAAAGTTTCAAACAATAATTTATGCATCTATAGTTTAATGTTAGAATATATGAAAATGACATAAATATTTTCAAATTTAAAAAATGACAAAAAATAAAATTTTTATTACAACTCTTATTATTGCAATTATCAAATTTGTGAAATGTATCTCGTTTAAGCATTAATTAATTATTTCTTATTTAAATAAACTATAAAAATAATTAACAAAACTAAATTCATCCATTAAAAGATAAAAAAACAATTTTTTCGATGGATAAAACGTCATCTTTTTTTTTCTCTGTGAGCAAAAGTGCCCGGTTGGTACATAAATTAATAATTTAATTCACCTGAATATAAATGAAAAATTAATGATTATGTATTCGATTACATGAAATCACGCTAATAAAAAAATCTCAATAAGCTGGTTGAGACTGCAGATCGAACATTTATTTTAGGGCAACGTGACCTAATTAACAATGCTTCACTCGACAGTTTCTCCCAATAACTATCAAAATGCTAACAGAGAATCTTGAAATTATCGATATTAATATAAAAATTCTATTTTCTGCAATATTGCTCTTACCAGCTTTTCGACAATGTTCTTGAATTCATTTACAGGAATGACGGACAGTCTCTCCAATATGTGTCAAAGCACCCATTACATTCATATTCATAAACAATATCAGAACACAATGTTAAAGGTGCAGTAGATTTATTACTGAACCTTTTTTTCAATTTGATGAAGTCATGATATAGTTTAAAATTTTAATTAATTATTTATTTCTTTAAACAAATATTTTTAAAGTTTTTTAATCCTTCAAAATAAGTTACAATTAAACTAAATTTAGGCCCATTATTGACATCTAATGTTACTTGGCGTTTTTTCTTAGAACAAACAGAAGAATCAAACATCTGATTTTCGAACTATCTTTCAAAAGTATTTTATCCACTGTCTCCTTTATTAATTTTTCAAGAAAAGATTGGAAGCTTATCAATAGAAATAAATTTATTTAATAATTATTTTGTATTTTATTAATCTAATCATATAATAAATGTCAGATGAAAAAAATTTCATTCGTCAACTTTCTAATTGTTACAACAATTCAGTATTTTAAATAATTAATATCAAATAATATTATTAAAATTATTCATTTTATGATTATTTTAATTGGATTTTATGGGAGCGATAAGAAAATGCATTTTGAATGGAAAAAAATATACTCATAAAAATAATTTAAGTTATAAAAAGTTAGTATCAGAATAATATTTATTGTTTTGGTAATCATAAATAAATAAATAAAAATATATGTACTGCCTTTCGTTTGTTGTAACGAGTATCGCGGCGTAATGCTTTCAGAACCCACCCCATGAAAAATATTATTTTATACGATAATCAAAATTCTTCAAAAATATTTACTCACTGATTTCTACATATTAAATGGAATTTTATTGTCGAAATATTATAAAAATATTGAATTACAAGTAATAAATCAGGGAGAATGAAAGTATCAGTCGTTCAAACTCGGCGCATTATCCATATTATCCATTTCAACGGGAATTTCCACATAAAATCAAAGCAATAAAATTTTATAACAAGTTGCGCTCTTTTGAATTCATTTTTATACAGAATCTAATAAAATAATTTTTCGAATTCTTACTTTACAAACGATACCCGTCACTCGGAGATCAAAGGAACGTGTTTTGATTTTTATATCAATGTATCATTTCCTTGCTACACTTAGCATGAATTATATAATTGAAGCAAATATTTTCGATTTTTATAAATGAAAAGAACAACCTTTTCGTTTCCCAAAAAATATTTACTAAAGTTTTATTTAGTAATATTAATTCTACAAAAATTTCAGGAAATCTCTAAAGTTTTAATTGTAACTTTCCACCATTGGAATACCGATACTTTAATAATTTAAAATATTTTAAAAGAAGGCTTTTTGTTATCGTACTTGTTATTCTATTTTTTGTCGAAGATCATGGATTCAAAACTTTTTTTACCAAGGTTCATTTTGAAAATCTAAAGTCATATGACTCCCCATATTTTGAATGCGTAGTTTCTAAATAAAAACACGATAAAACTAATACAATATTTATTTTCAAAAACTCTGTTTTCCGTTGTTTAATAATTTATACAAATGGATTTTTATTAAAATCCATTTATTACAGAATGTGAGAGAAGTTCAAGAATAATGAATATGCAAGATTTATCACCAAATCTTAGAAGTAAAGTTTTAGATTTCGAAAATTTTCAATACGGCATTTTATGGGTGTTTCGGAATTTAAATAAATTTCTTTTTATATTTTTTGATATCTCTCAATGTTTCCATCTTCTATTTAATGATAATTTATCATTATTAAATTTGTCCAAGACGTGATTTGGTTTGTATTTTACTGTGTAAATTGTTTATCGCTGAATTTGTTCATGTTTTGCTTGAATATACATTAATAAAAAATTTAAAATTTTAAAAGAAAATTAAAAAATTTAAATGTTCTGGAATTTTGTTCATTTTGAAAATGAACAATAGTTTTCTCGTTTTTGAGTCGGTGTGTACGTCGGATTTGAAAATGTTTGACTCGATTGGGTCACTCTGATTGGTTAACCAATTAGAGCGAGCTTTAAGTGATGAAGAAATCTTTAGTGATTTGAAAATCATTGTTGATTTTTTTTACCCGAATTTTGTTTAATGGATTCAAGAAATTTTCTACTGGTATTTTTGATTCAAATTTTTACAGCTTTTCACTATGAATTTTGTCGAACTTTATTTTTAATCGGATCAAAATTTTCATACGAAACTGTTTGTAGAATATTTTTTGATTATTAACAAAAATTTTGTCAAACTTCATTATTGTACGAAAGGCTTTTTTCGAGATGAAACTAAAAGATTATTTTTTTACTGAAATTTTGATTATTTAGATAACGATCTGAAATTTGTCAACGATTTAAAATATAAAAATGCATATAAATAACCAATTAAATTTAAAATGGGCACAGCCCGAACAGCAGCAACCACAAATCAATTTCATTGGCAAAATTCCGTGTCTTCTTTGGCAGTGTTTGAGGCACTTTATGAACTTTGTTTAAAATGTTATTAGTCTTAGACTAAGTTTACAACCTTTATAAGCTCTAATTTCTTACATTTAATTTTATATATCGTAATAGTTTCATTCAAATGAAGCTTTATATAATTAAATATAAATATCCAAAAAGAAAGGTAAAAAGAAGCTTAAATAATAATTATTGATATTAATTGAATAAGAAAGGGAGATTGTGTGAAATAAAGAATAAAGTAAAGAGTCAGTAGCGAAAAAATTGTGACACCAGAGTGACTCTCTCACAATTTCGACGATCGCCTCAGTCTATATAAAAGACCTCCTGTGTCACAAGCCTTGGACTGTATTGGAATGGGATATGTGTCCCCCAATGATTATGGAAATATATTCTTTTTAGTCTGAATGTATACAATAACTCTAAATTTGGTTAGAGAGAATAATTTCTTTAAATATTAAATAAATTCTAAAAATATTAAAGACATTCAAAATGAAGTTACTAAATTTTATTTTAATATTTAAGTACAAGTAATATAAAAACATTGCCTGAAAATAATCTTCTTTTACTTAAAACTTTTAATGGGATCTGATATTCATGGCAGATGACAACCTTATTTGGATTAATTGAAAAATGAACCTAACAAAATTGGATTGAAACAATTGATAAAATAAATATGACTTAAAAAAATTCAAAAAATTAAAAATTATTTAAAATAAATTTTATTATTCGTTTAATTTATTAATAATTTTATAAATCAAAAGGAAGATTTTTTTATTTTAATTTTAATTTTGGAAAATATAAAAAACTAAAAAAATAGAATTTCTTTTCATAAATGTAATTGTTTTTAGTTTTTATATAATAAAAGTTTTTTTTAAATGAATAAATAGACAGCAGAGATCATTTTATTTAATGAAGTTTTCGAGTTTATAAACCTTCAGGTCTTCTAGGCATTTGGAAGCGATTTCATTAACATATTTTGATAATCTAACAATACATTATAAATCCAAATTCATTCAAAATTTCAAAACATAACTTAATAAATAAAACATATACCAATTCATAATAACCTTGATAAATCCTTATACCAATAAGACCATCCAGATTTAAGAACATCCTTCTAAGGTTCATGAATTCCAGCAGGTTTTGTGAAACCGATAAAATTTCACTTATCTTATCGCTGTTAAATGTGGCATTGTATTTGAAAAAAAATATTATTAGAAGGAAAAAGAAATTCATGGGGGAAAACTTCATTTGCTCTGTTGGAAAATATATCTTCATTTTATAGAATTTCGTCATAATTCATCTGACAACTCTCAGCTTATTGGCTGAGATATAATTATAAACCGAAGAAAAGCAAATGAAATGATTTCCTGTGAGCAGATGCCGAACTCGGATGTTAACTTCGCAATTTTTGTTTTAAACAGTAATTGATTTGATGGATGTTTTACACTAAGCAGTAAGATTGGCAAATCTTAAGGAATATATCCTTCTAAAGAAATATTAAAAGTTTTGAAAAAAATTGAAATAGTTAAACTTTTAGACTATCGTTAGCAGTTTGACGGTTGGATCGTCTGCTGCCGACATAAAATTTTTCTTTCTGTTCGTGTCGTCGGCTACAGCTAAAATCAAGTAGAATTAATTTGAGGTAACATAAACGATCGCAGAGAAACGAGACAAAGACGAATTGAAAGCTTGCGAATCATACCACAATTAAAAAAGAAAAAAAATACAGTTTTGGAAAGGAAGTTTCGACTATTTGTCGTGAAAATTTTGTCTGAAGCACCATAGAACAGTAAAGTGGATTTATATTGTACAGTATGTCTTATATATGTGTAATGTTGTGGTCCGGGGTTCCTGTTCTTTTCCGATCGAAATATTTAAACTCCACACTTCAATAATCTATCATCCAAATATACAAATGGTAGTCGGTGGGCGAGAGGTCCGGTGAGTACGGTGGATGACGTAGAGTTTCGTAGCCCATTTCGTTTAGCTTTTGTAGGGTCGGTTTTGCGATGTGAGGCCTTATTAAGGAAGCTGTGGTGGATGAAACCGACTGCAGACCACCTAACAATCACCATATCCTTCTTTTGGTGGAGTTTTGGTTTCGGAAAGTGGTAAGGAGCCTCATCGCGGAACAACCATATTGCCAGGCATCGCCAATTGTCATAGAGAATCTAGTCCTCATCACACGTCACAATCCGATCAAGAAACAGGTCGTTCTTTTTGCGCAGAAGAAGCGCGGAAGACACCTCAAAACGACGATTTTTTTGACTTTCGTTCAATTTCTGAGGTAGCTTTTTATCGAGCTTTTTAGACTTTCTAATTTGCTTCAAGTGCCGAGCGACAGTTGAGGGATCAACGTTAAGCTCTTCTGCGAGTGCTCAAACTGTTGTGCGGAGATAGGCTTCTACCAGCTCCTTCAATTTGTCATTGTCAATCGCCAATGGGCGGCTACCATGAGGCTTATCTTCCAGGATGGTATTGTCACAGCGGAACTTTTGATACCAACCCTGCACCATGCATTCATTGACACTTTCCGTGCCATAAACTTTTTTGATGTTTCGAGCGGTTTGAGCTGCATTACGCCCTAGCCTGAACTCGTAGAAGTAAATGTTGCAAAATCATTTTTTGACATCTGTAATTAAAATCGAAATTATTAATAATCATACCAAAAAATGTTTGGTGTACAAGCTTTTATAATTTGTCATATGTTTGCGGCTCTGTATCTATTTCACCGACATCCCACATTTTTTTGACTGAATTATCAAAGCCTACTAGGCGAAAACCCGCTTTCTATTTGCATTTAGACGTAGCAAATTTCAAAGCCTACTACTGAGGAAAACATGAGAACGACACTTTAATTACTTTTTGTGGGCAAACTAAAGACGGTGGATGAGAAGTGACAGTGAAAAAGTGTATTGTCACCTAGAATATATCAGTCCTGAAAGTTTCATGTCGCTAGGTGAACGGGAGTGGGTGAATTTTCGATCGCAAGATTTGATGGATCCAGACAGACAAACAAATGAAACGTAATAAAAGCTTGTAAAAAAGAAACATTATAATAAGTTTTAGACAAATATATCTGAAAGAGTATATTTGATTTATTTTTGTATTTAGATAAAAGTTACAAAATACTTTTAGTGTGTTATCATTTTAAAATTTGAAATTCAAATATTAAATATGACGTTTTATATAATATTAAAAATTTACTTTATTGATAAATCTGTTTATGGATTTTGTATTAAATCTTAAAAATTTACTTTAAAATTTTTTTTATATAAACTTATTTTTTACGCTATTTTAAGAAAATCTTATTTTAACATGTTTTATAGATTTACTTTTCGAAATGTAATTATTTCATTATTAAATTGATCAGATTTTAAATTCAAAACTTTTATGAACTCACTAAAAGTCTTAATAGTTATGGAGGAAGTTCTGGGATTAATAGGATATTCAACCCACTGATGACACTACATTTAAATGGATTGTGTGAGATCCTGGAAAAGGCCAAAAAGATAGTTTTGAATCATATTTTAAAGAGCAATGAGATAACGGAAGAAGAGCTTAATACAACAGTAGTCCAAGTGGAGGAGATATTTAATTCCAAGCCGATATGTCAAATAGTAGTGATCAAAGAGATTAAAATCTTTGATGGCCAAAATGTGTTTTGAGAGTGAGAGCCGCAAACGCAGAACCAAATTTAGAGAAAACAGATGCATCGTCACAAATAAGGAGATAGTGGAGTTTACGGGAAAAGATAGAGCATTTTTGGATACGATGGAGGCGAGAAATCGTTGTGGCATGGATTAAGAGAAAAAATGAAAAATTGAGAAG
The DNA here is from genome assembly GCA_001938485.1 of Girardia tigrina. Taxonomy (NCBI): domain Eukaryota; kingdom Metazoa; phylum Platyhelminthes; order Tricladida; family Dugesiidae; genus Girardia; species Girardia tigrina. Next base: position 3,426 of record MQRK01191822.1, on the reverse strand, counting down.
ATGTCATTGGAATTAAGGTGAGTTGGTGTGAACGCTTGATAAAGGAGATTATTTTGGGAAATGTAGACTCGGACGGGTGGTAAAAAACATTAATGATACTGATGGAAATGTGAGGGTTGTTGAATTGATGGGAATAAATATTTTAAAATACATTTTCCCTCAACAAAGGCAAACTATGGCATCATGTTTAACATCTCATCCATGGCATCGTGTCCGAACAACGAAATTCCAGACAAAAGTTATGTTTTGGAGTTGCTTTAGCATCCATGGTGTAGAATCTATGCATGTATACACATGTAATATAAATACAGATTCGTAAATCAAAGTAATAGATGTAGTTATTCTGCTCCCTGCAAATATCTTATTCCTCGACTGTTGGGTTCGATATCTCAAATTGAATTCATAATACTAAAATTTATTATTATTACAATTTCCTATATTTTAAACAAAATTTTAGAGGAACTTTTATATCTTTTGCACAAATCAATTATAACTAAATATAAAATATAAATACATATTATAAGAATTTCCACATTAAAAATCCGAAAAATTGATAAACATTTATTTTTATTACATAATCAAACAATGCACGTCTAAAATAATTTTTTCCATTATTAATTTAGCACCGTAAATTTTCTAAAAAATAACTGCAATATGTTAATAATGGCTATAGGAATATACAACTAGGCATAAGATTTCAAATAATATCTAACGCTAATGCATTTAAACTTTATATATATATATATATATATATATATATATATATATATATATCGAAAATAT
>MQRK01191812.1:290-19879 GCA_001938485.1 Girardia tigrina | reverse complement strand
GTTACGGAAAAGCAGATGCGGTAGGAGAAGCCGCATCGAGCCGTCGGTCGGATCTAATCGAATCCAGGTCGGCACGAGACCGGCTGTCCTGTCCCGCCGAATGACAATTTCCCGCACTTTGAAGAGGTGTGTACAATTGAAGTGTACACAATTGGAAACACAAAACCTTGTAGATCAACAAATAATACATAAATTTGGGTGAAAAACAAGGACGATCAACTAAAGATTCCACCAGTAAATAACTTATCAGTAAAATAAATCCAATGTTGATTATTGTTTCCTTTCAAAATATCAAAATTCTTTTGTTGTCTCCAAAGCCAAAAATTGGCTCATTATTTATAACATCATATGATTAAGGAAAACAATAAATTCAGCAAGATTTCATGTCTTCAGAGGAACTTATACAACGCTGTTTCTTGAACGCTAAACCATAACTTTTATCAAATTTTAACACAACATTTCATTTTTAACCCTGCTTTGCTAACTTTCCGCCTCTCAGACAGACCTCCCACTTTTCTCATTAAGTCATCGCGACACATTCATCGCTATGTTCTGCTATACTTCTTTTTTACCAAAAGTACTATTATGAATACAAAGTGTATGAATAAAATAGCATTCTCTGAATTCGGTCTTACAGACGGATGTTTATACTGATGTTACAAATATCGTGTTAGTACTGCAGGGTTAAAAAAATTTATAAAAAAAGTTAGAATAAAAAGTTATAGAATAATTTCATAAAACAAAATTTATTACTTTAAAACATTCATAAAATAATTTCTTAAAACAAAAAAATTAATACAATCATAAGATAATTGCTTTAAACATAAATTTATTATATTATTCATATATTTAAATAAAATTATTTCGGCACCCAAACTAATGTCGACGAAATATTATTATATTACAAAATTATAGGTTTTAGATATAAAATAATATGTGAAATATTTCTTTTGTATTTTTTCTTAAATTTTATATTTAATTAATCAATTAATTACAAAGATACGAATTGCCCTAAAGAAATATAAATGAATTTGGTCATTTGATTATTATATAAGGTTGACACTTCCGGGTTTTTAAATCCCCATGAGTTGTAACTCGAAAGTTTGCATTGCTGCTCAAATCGGAAATCTAATCCCACCGAGGGTCGCAAAATAATTATTTAAAAAACTTCTTCATTTTATTTATTTTTTTCCGTATTTATTTTAAATAAAATTTATTTTAAATTTATATTAAATGAAATTTTATGTCGTTTAAATTGATATAAAAAATAAAATATAATTCGATAAATCAAAAGGTTTTTTATCGACAAATTGATATTAATGAAAAAAATATTAAATAAAATAAAGTATAATAAAACAATTTTTGATTATTATTCAAAGCGAAAGGTTTTAAGAAAAGGGACTGGTATTTTTCAGAATTGTTACTTGATTTGATATTGTTACTGACGCAAAATGATAATAAATAAGAATTTTTATGTAAAACTGTTTTTGTGCGTAGGGAACATCATGTTTCTCACGGTGCGTCTTACGATCTCACAATTCGAATTTTGAGTAGTCTTACATATTCACTTCTTAAGTTAGTTTTTTTTCCGATCCTTGGCTTTTGCCAAGTCGATTGAAGGGAATACGGTCGAAGTCAGATCATTTACAAGATTGGGATACTGGCTGGTTACAAAAGATTTGACATCATTGATGTAAACATTACAAGTATTTGGTTGTGTTGCCGCAGTATCTGAGCATGTTTGGTTTCGCCACACTAGTTTTTTGTGTCTACAATCAACCAATAGGTTATAATGATCTAAAAAATCAGCTCTGCTAATAGGCTGGGTAACAGACTCAATTATGAACGTCCAAGAAAATGTTTCGTTAAGAGTGGTAATATGGAGAGACAGTTTCTGTTTGCCAAAAGTTAAAATATATGAACCATTTGTGGCAGTAAAACACATTACAGTTTGTGTGGCATCGGAAAAACATGTACGCCGTAAGACGGAAAGTAATGAACCAGTGTCAACGAGAAAAAAAATTTTCGGCTGGTGTGACATCCGTCAGTGTGGCGGTGACAGTGAAAAGACCGCAGCAATTTAACGCGCTCTGTGCATCCGCTGCAACGATGTAATGTGCTCTCAGTTTTCCGACCTGTTATCGGTGCAACCATTGATGCAGTTGCGAGCTTCCTCGCCATATCGTGGTGAGTGTAAACTTAACCTAGTTTCCTGAATAGAGTTAAATGAGCTGTTAAATGATACTGTTAAATGAGCTAGGAAACGATTATCAGAAGTAACATGGTAGAACATATTGGGTTCGAGCAACGATTGAGAAAATCCAAATGATTGAAATGAAAGGTTAATTTTCCATGAGTTATTCTGAATCCAATTACTGCTTCCTAATTCCTTTTGAATGCAAGTTCAACATATCATTGAATAGAATAAACCCCTGTTTCCCAAACGTTTGGAATTTCCGTATCACCTGTAAACTCTTATTATTTATTACACTATGCATGTTATTATTACATTGTTCAAGAAGAATAAATATGATTGCAAAACAGACGTAGTCTAAGGCAGCGGTTCTCAACCTGTGGTCCGTGGACATTAGTCTCGTGGTCCGCGAGTAAAGCCTGAAATGTATTTATTTTTACAGTTGAAACATGAATAAAATGTAAAACTGTCACTGTTTCAAATTATTACTTTCATTCCAATCGGCAAATGGTGACAGCGGATTCCGTAGCGAAAAAAATGCATTCTGAATTGATGTTTCATTTTAGTTACCTGAAATCAGATGGTGTCATCTGGTCAATCTTGTGTATTGAGATTCTAAATCAAAATAAACTGTTTTAGTAGAAAATGTTGAGAAAATTGGTAGTTTGATTTAATGNNAGAATTAATTATTAATTTACAAAATTAAAATAATTGATTGACCGTATGGATAAATTTCTGATAAAGAAAACAACTGAACGTAATGACAACGATGGTGATTCCTCAGAGTCAGACTCGTCTTCAGAACTGATGTGTGTATCATCTTCAGTCCCAGTGAAAAGAAGACGAACTGCAGCTATACGACGATATGATGCAGAGTATTTACGTTTTGGGTTTACGTGTGTCACAGTAAGTGATCAACCCAGACCACAGTGTGTCATATGTTCGCAAATTCTTGCAAATGAAGCGATGAAACCTGCAAAACTCCGACGACATCTTAAAACTAATCATAGCAACTGCTCAGAGARACCATTGGAATTTTTTATGCGCAAGAAACATTCACTGGATATTCAGAAGTCTGTCATATTACAAGCAACTAAAGTCAATGAGAAGGCTTTAAGAGCATCATTTTTAGTGGCTATTCGAGTAGCACAGATCAGAAAACCTCATACAATTGCTGAAACTTTAATAATGCCTGCTGCCTTAGATATGTGTCGAGAAATGTTTGGTGAAGCTTTGGCAAATAAACTAAAAACAATTCCAATTTCAAACGACACAATTCAGTGATGTATTACTTCGACGGCAGCTGACGTTGAAGAACAGTTGATTTCAAGGCTAAAAACCTGTAAACAATTTGCTATTCAATTGGACGAATCGACGGATGTTTCGAGCCAGGCACAATTAATGGCTTATGTGAGATATATCTGGATGGATGACCTTGAAGAAGATTTTTTGTTTTGTAAAACTTGTCCAGGTCACACTACAAGTGCAGAACTTTTTGCCATCCTTGATAATTTTATGACAATCAATAGCATTGAATGGTTCTGGTGTGTCGAGTGTGCACAGATGGTGCTGCAGCAATGACAAGAAAATGAACAGGTTTGTGGGAACGTGTGCGTTCGAAGGTGCCAACTGCCACATTTACCCACTGTATGATTCATCGGGAAAGTCTTGCAAGTAAAACAATGAACGTCGACTTGAAATCTGTGTTTGATCAGGCCATTAAAGTTGTTAATTTCATCAAGGCACATCCACTAAATTCTCATCTTTTCGCTTCATTGTGTTCGAGTATGGATCTTGATCACGAACAGTTATTGATGCATACTGAAGTTCGGTGGTTATCAAGTGGAAAAGTGTTTAACAGACTGTTGGAATTATGTGATGCTGTTATAAAGTTTCTTGGAGAAAAAGTTCACAGCTTGTTGTTCATTTTAATGACAAGTCGTGGGTTGCTGCTTTGGCTTACTTGACTGACATTTTTGAACAGCTGAATAAGCTTAATTCATCTATGCAAGGGAAGCATACAAACTTAATTACTCTCAGTGATAAAGTGTCTGCTTTTAAGAAAAAAACTTATTCTATGGAAAACAAGATTATCACAGAGTACTTTTGACATGTTTGATCAATTGCATGAAATCTCGGCTTAATAACGTTAAAATTAAATGACGAAGACGTTCCAAAACCCGTTGAAAATTTCTGCACTTTTGTACCGAAAAAAATGGATTCAGGAATGAAGAAAACGATTTTCGTCGGTCAGGTCTAACAAACCTAACGATTCAAGAATGGTTAACGGGCATCTTTAGAGCCATAAATGCTGATTGTTTGACATCGTTTTGTTGGAACGGACTTCCGGACGAAGCCGAGAATTTAACTGTCCGCTGTAGTTGAAATTTCATATCGACACCGAGAGCCAGGCGCTATAATTAAAGTGAGATGCTTAACATGAAAATTTATATTTCAAAACTTAAAAGTTCACGAAACCAAACCTTGATATTAATACGATGTTCTAATTGATTATTTTAACACAGATCACAACACAAATTTCAAGTTTCGACAAAACGTACATCTGTATATAAACTAGAGATATCAAAATAAACCATTAATTCACCTTTACTCTGCACTTTACAATCAGAAATGAAATCACAATTTTTGAAAATTTCATTATTATTTATTCTAATTGAAATAAATTTAAAATTTGAAATTCAATTTATATTTTATTACAATTTTTATTGAAAAAAAAGCTTTTACAAACATAATAAAATCATAATTGAATTGAAAATTTATAATTTTATTTTCATTTTTTTTGTCTGTTTGTTTTATGACAGAAATTATTGTTATATATTTTTATTTGATTTTTGGAAAACTCAAACATTTTTCGAGAAGGAATCCCTATTTTTTTCTATTTCCACCTGGACAGGAAATCAGGTTTTTATTTCGATTTCTAACGGGATTTATATTTTTTTATTATTTTATTCAAAAAAAGAAGAACGAAACCCGCAAGAATTAAAAGAGAAATCCACAAGATAATTAATCATTTTTTATTAAAAAAAGAATCAAAGAAATTGATTTTGTCTTCTTTAAACTAAAGTAGTTTTAATGATTAAAATAAATATCTTTTTTCCGTGTTAAACCTCTAAAATGATAATTATGACAGCTTTTTTACTTCTTTTTATATTTTCTAAATAGAAATATAAATAATGATATTGGGTGATTAAAACAAAAAAATAAAATAAATGTCATTTATAGAGACTGAGAACATCGTTATTGCCAGAAACGATACTCAGAAATTTCCAGAGAACGACAATCAAAAAAGAAATCTTTTAAAAATTAATTATTCTAAATTCGCGTCTGTCTATAGATTTTTTTTCAAAAGATAAAAGTTAAATCTTTTATTCTTTACTTTATTAAGACGAGACAGAAACTGGATTTGGAATCTTTTCGTTCTCGGTTTTCTGCTTCGGTTTTTTAATCGGAAATAATGCGGTTTTTTGCAGTCGGAGGCAAATATAAATTGGAATTTAATTCCCTTGAAATTTATTAATATTCTTCTTTTTTCTTTAAAAAAATAAATAATTAAAAAATTTAAATATTTTTAAAATTATTTTCTTTTTTTAAAAAAAACGTTTTTTTAATTATTTTTATTTTTATTAATTATTTAAATATTTTTATTACGTGGTTTGAGAACAGGTTTATGTTTATAAATGATATGATATACAATAATAGATAATAAAATTATATTTTTTTTACAATATTATTCAATAGAACTACATCCAGCTGCAATGACGGGTTCTACGCGATATCTAAATCGTCTTTATGCTTGAATGAAATGACCCATATGCAAATTGGACATTACGAGGACTCTGGCAGCTTTCAAAGATTATTTAGTTTTATTGGAAAGTTGATTGACCTCTCTCTCAACAGCGCTTCAAAGAAACTAGTTCAATGGATTAAGAACTGGTGAGCTAGGTGGACAAATATTAAGAGTTGAGTAATCGTGAAAATTTTTAGCCATCCATTCCTGTGTTACTTGAGCCTTATGTCATGTTGCAGAGTCCTACTAGAATACAAAAGACCTTTTATTTCGTATTCTGTCAATCCAGGGCTTAACTACTCTTTCCGGAACATCAATATAGTGTTAAAGATATAAGGTAAAGATAAAAGGAGGCATCACATGGTCATCATTGCTGACAACCCTTAAAACCATAACAGTTGCTAGAAATCTCGTGTGTACATCTACTGAAACATCTAAAGGGTCTTTAGATAACCACCAGTCATTTTATCTGTTAACTTGTTGATCTTGGTCAAAATTTTTCTCATCTTTAAAAATCCAAGTCAAAATTTTTAAGTTTTTTCAATAGTCTTTTTTATCTGATTAAACTATTTCCCTTTGTTTTGTAGACAAATTGTTCTTTCTTCATCATATAAGACTTATTTCAGATATCATCATGCAAAATATTTCTAATTTTTTCTTCCGAAACATGGAATTTTTTTGGAAGTAATCTCATCGATTTGTAGTGATTTTCATCAATGGTTTCTTGAACTTGCTGTTCAAATTCAGATGTTTTGATTAAATCAAAGCGCTTAGAATTATTCCAACGTTTTGATATTGGTGAATTACCAGTGGTGATACACTTCCATTTCCGGTCCCTAACTCTTGACGAACTTTATAGACGAACGATCTGGCGACTTTAAAAAATCGAGATATTTCTAAATCGATTCAGCCTTCAATGCAACAATTACAGCATGTTTTTTACATCTTGCGTAAGCTGATTGCCTGACTCAACTATTACACCACTCTAAAAAGAAATCAAATGTAATAAAATGCAAAAATAAACTTAGACTTTATATTTTCTCAAACACCTTATTGTATTATATTATTATTATTATTATTATTATTATACTATTTTTTAAAAAAAATATATTTTTATTTTTTTAAAATAGAAATCGTTAAATTCCAAAAAAATGGATATTGAAAGAAATTTTATCGGATTTAAATGACGGTTCGTGTTGTTTATTTTATTTAAAAATATTATATCATATAACAAAAAAATTATATATTTATTGAAAAAAATTGTAGTGATAAAATGATGAATCTGTTTTATTACTATTTTTTTCTATATTTTTAATGTAATTAGCAACAATTTTTCTTCTTTCGTTTTTATATTTTTATGAGTAATAATTTGAGAATTAATAATTAAAGTCTCGTTTTTTTGGGGGTTTTATTAAAAACCGGATGTCATTATTAGAATAAATATTGACAAGAGAAAACAAATAAATATTTTATGTCTATCCAAGTCGCCTTATCAAATTCGTAAATAATAAATAACGATCCAATTTTGACCAAACGAGAGGAGAATTACTAATTAATTTTGTGATTCTTATATTTTTTGAATAAAATTATATTTTTTGGCATTTTTCTTTTTATTTTTTATAATATTTTGTTCAGAATTAACAAGAGCATTGTATACAGAATGTATTTTTTTAATTTGATAAATAATTGAAAATAATGCAATAACTGTATAAATTTTTTAACCCTTCACTGTTTTCGGTTGTCTTGAGGCTAATATACTTATTCAATAAATTTTCCTAATTTATAAAAGTTAAAAATTCAAGTCAAACGTAAAAATAATAATTTTCATCAAACTTTATTATTAAATTGAATACTTGTTAGGACTATGTAAAATTGAGTATGGATGTGGTGTGTTTATTTGAGTGTGTTGAAATTGGAATTGAGATTCTCTCACCCAGTTGGAAAATTAGTGCTTTATTATGTTTGCGATAACTGATAATTAAAATAGAATTTACATTTTTAAAATTAATGAAAGTTTAATAATCTTATAAAATTTAAATTTCAAAAGTATAATTTAGGGTAATTTCTAATAATCTTTTTCCAACATTTAAATAAACGTGTTCAATGTTTTAATTAAAGACAATTTAGGTGTTTGAATAAATTTAATCTTTTCTACTCTTCACTCGTTGAGAATAAATGATTAGCAAAGGTGTTCATTTTGCTTATATTCCATTGTAGAAACCAAAATTATATCAATATTTAAAAATATACTTATATATTAAAATCGCATATTCTTATTTATAATAAAAAGTTCGTAATGCTAAAAATTCCCAATATTCCACAAAATTGTACGAAAATTCTACCGCTCTGATACATTGTTCTCATTTACTGGATGAAGTGCTGGCTACCGGATCAAGCAGTGTCGACTAGCATTTCTTTAATGTACCGGGACTCGGTGCCCGGAAAGATTAGTGTTTCGGTTCTAGTGATACATTTAGCATTCTTTTATCATAATTAAAGAATTATTGCATGAAGGTGAACCACAGAAAAGGCCTATCAACTTTAAAATCACTCGTGTGATTGCTCTTCGTGTACGCTTTCTAAAAATTTATGTTAGTGGGTGTTCTTTTCATCTCTACCAATCTGTAATAAGGACAGTTCAAGAACTTGAATTGCACTATTTTTAAGAATCAAAGGATCAAGTTCAAAATAACATAAGATGTTCTTCTGCATTAGCTTACGTTTCTCTAGAAGAGGTTGTTGAAATATTTCATGAATTAGCTGCTAGTATGTCTTAAACGAAATGTAATGACCTACTTGTTTTACTATTTTTAGTTAAATTGTATCCGAGAAAGCATACTGTCTGGTCGTAGAAAATGCTACAGACCTGCCTGACTTTTGCCTAGTGTTTGAAGTCAACATGAATCAGCAATGGACAGTATCTAACATACAACCGATTCAATATTTTCTCTTATGCGATAATCCATCAATGTAAACTTTTTTTCAGGGAATAATCAAAGAAAAGACTATGTAAGTTGTATGTTTGTTACAGACCATAGTCAGAAAGAAGGTTGAAGAGATATACGTTGAAATTTAAGGGAGATAAAGTCATTTGACGTTTTTAAATGTAATTCTCATTTTTATTACTTGTATTGTGGAATCAAGCTGTCGAAAAAGAAAATCTTTACCAACTTCACTGCACAATAATCAAAAAATAAAATAACTCTAGATATAGAAAAATGTATTAATCAAGAAAACGGAAGGAGTAAAACGAAAGTAATCAATCACAAAAACTGGAATTAAGAAATTCGTGGAAGTCAATCGTAATATCAATTACTTAACTTTGGTATTTGTGATTATTTGAGTATGGTATTTATCAATAGAAGGGTATTATTCTCTTTTGATAATCTCCAAACTGTTCTGGACTTTTGTGATTGTGATCCAGAAGGTCTGCTCCTTGAAAATATGGATTGATCCAAAAATTGTATTTGTCGTTACTTTTTTTTCTTTTAGATGATTTGGACAGAATTTGCAATATTTTGGAAATTAATTATTATGGAAATTCATTTTTTAAAATTTGGATCGAATTCCACATTATTCCATGGATATTCATTAACCATGGAACAATTCAGGTAAGTTAAACAAAATAATAATAAATAATAATAAAACATGATTTGTCTCATTCACAAACAACAAGACAATAATACATAAAAAAATCTTACATGCAAATAAACAAAATAAATAAATGAATAATATACAATAGTTAACAAAGACATAAGAACATCCCCAAAAACCATAAACACCTCTAAAAATTGACAAAGAAGAAAGTCGCAATTCGTCACATCACATTGACAAGACAAGAGGACAAACAACAAAAAAACCGGTGTCAGCCCCTCAACATGATGTGTCAGACTTGTGTATATCTACAATACTCATAAATAAGCCTCATTAGATAACTGTGTATACATAGTTAACAACGACACTCATCATTGTGGCACAGGATAGTAAATCCTAGACTCTGTAACAGTGTAACGAGTAGAAACCTCTTAAAATACACAATTCCTTCACCAATTCTATAACGGTCTAACCACATTTAAATTGTTATATTCCCGTATCCGAATCGTAAGTAAGGCACATGACTTTTTTCAGAAAGATGAAGATGACATAAACTTTCTTGTTTTTATATTGATTTTCCTCCTGTATATTTTGAGTATACTGTATATTTTTGAGTAGACTTGTATAGAATCTCTTTTAGGCCGAAAACAAAATTTCCAGGGATATAGTCTTTCTTGATGACTTTCATGATTCAATATTTGAGAATTCGTGCAAAACCTTACCAAAAATTACCAAAAGATATACTTTCGAAATTATTTGCATCAGATATCGAACCCTTTACCTTGCAAAAAATAACCACTTTTGTATTTATCCATTTGGCCGGGAACATGCTATGATCTCCGTTCCATATAATCTAAATTGCGATATGGCGAATCGCATCTTTGTTTGGAGGCTCTACGTTGATACCACTTACACTGAGATATCTAGTCATGTAAGTCCACTCAATGATCAGGCAAGCTTTGAAAACGTTTGATAATTACATGCCAGATGATCATTTGAGATTGAGGACACAGACGTATTAACTTTAGCAGCTTATTCTTATTTACCAATACCCCTGTGATGAAATATTTTAGTTGTTGAGTGTTTAAAGTTTATTTAAGATTGTGAATCCCCTACCCAGATGGCTGAATAATATTTTATTCTTATTATCTGAAACTTATTTCATTAAAATTAAAACTTAATGTTTTTATGTATTTTTAATTTAATTTAAAATCATTGTAAAATTTTGAATGATTTAATTATATTATTTTTCGGATTATAAGTTACTACTTTTTACAAAATAAATTATAAATTTTTGTCTATTCGGTAATTTTATAATAAAATTTTTAATAAATCAAATTAACATGTTTAATTAATATTGGTTTTAATTTTAACTTAGGATATTCATGGTAAATACAGGGGTGGCCATAAGTCGCTTTACCCAGTAAACTTGTGCGTGGTATATGCAACTATAAACTTGCACGAACTGCAGATGTTGATGGCGACTTATGGTAAAGCGACTTATGTCCCCCCCATATTTTAAAGGGTTTTTCATATGTCAAATTGTTTTAGAAAATTGGATAAACATTGTGAATCTATTCTTTTTTATGTTAAAGAATGAAGACTCAACTATGAATTGTCCCTATGATGTACGAAATTCTGTATTTAATAAAAATGATAGTCATTATGAGTTTTCATAACACTCACTAAGGCTGATATAGTAGGTTTATCCCATTTCAACATCAATCGCATTATTTATTGTCTATAGTAGTGACCTACTTCTTATTATTTTGTCTATATAAATAACAATCAAATATAAAGTAGTCCAATTCTGTGGCTGATTGAATGATTGACTGATTATGTGCGGAACGCTCAAATTATTTACTTACAATTGAAATTTTTTATTTGCAATTTTTACCCACTTATCCTGATGCTATCGAGTTATTATTGCTTATTATTTGTATTCTTATTACTATTATTCTTATGGCTTCTGTGAATGACAGGCTCATTCTGTAAATTTTTGAAATAATTAATTTTTATAAATAATCTCTAAAATAAGGGAATATTTAAAATCAAAAGTTTTTTAACAGTTAACTAAAAAATATCTTAATTTTAAAAAGTTATTTTCATAAATAATTGAATTTTAATTGTTTTTGCATTTATTTTAAAAGTTATTCGGAAGAATAACTTGATGAAATTTTTGTTGTCAGATATGTAATAAAAAAAGATAATTTAAATTTAAAAAAACCAGTTAGAAATTCTGACAATTAAAATTCGATAAATAATTAATAAAATATATAATATATATAGAAACTGCCATTAGAAATTTTATAATTAATAAATCGCTATTAAATAATAATAAATTTAAATACGGCTTAAATTAAATGTTTTTGTATTTTAAATTCGAAAATTGTATTTCAAATAGTAAAAATTGTATTTAAAATTCAAAAATTGTATTTTAAATCGTAAATTGTATTTTGAATTCGTAAATCGTATTTCAAATAATAACAATTGTATTTTAAATTTAAATATTGATAATACATAAAACGTTAAACTCTTTTTGTGAATTTGGTTAAAATAAATTTTGATTTTATACTAATTTTAAATTAAATTTTATCAAATAATAGAATGTTAATCTATAAAATTAATGAAAAAAATTTTAATTTCTATAATCTCATTTTAATAATTAGCTTATCAGTATTTATAATTCCATATTTTTATGTATAAAAAAATTAGTCAAAAGAAAAAAAAAGTTCCTCAAGAAAAATTGTTTAAATAATTGTTATTTGTGTTATTAATAAATTTTGGTGTTAATGAGAAAAAATTGCAATTCTGATGTTAGATATTGTTTTTGTAATGCAATGTCTTATTCTAGTAACAAAGAACATTTTTTATTGTACATAATTTAATAACATTTGTTGGAGGTAAACATTTAATAAAATTATAATAGCGTTGACATATTATATGTTATTAGAGATTATATGTTTTATTTTTCGTATATTTTTGCTAAATTTAGTCCACTAAATTATTTTCTCCAAGGTCATTGTAAAGAATACTAGAAAATCAACAAGTCGATTTTCGAATTTCCTTTCCCATTGTAAATAAATTAATAATCGAAAAATTAGGTCAATAAGAATTATACTAATCATAAACAATTTAACAGAAGGATAAAAAAGAGAGGCGATAATTTGAATCACCAGAAACAGGAATGAATGTGAAAGGATTCAATAACTTGAAGGATTTAATGTTAGTCACTTCGGACTGCCGTTGGCATTGCCAATATTGTCCGTCAAAGGATCACGATATTGATAAATTAGGTCAAATTCAAACCTGGATATAGAAAACCTGTGAAAAATAAATAATTTTTGGTTGATAACGACTTAGTGACTGGGTATCTCATACTTGTCTCCCTTCCAAGAACGAAAAGATTTAGGAGTTGGTATTTATTCTTACTATGAGTGTATATGTAGATTGGAAACAAATCTTCGTATAACTGTCGTATGATAGCAATTAAGAAATGAGTAATCATCAAACAACGGTATTTTTGACATTTTGCAACAATTTTTGCAGGTATAAAAATAATTTTATTGTATTTGCCGATTTGATTGGAAATCGATTTTTTTACTAATGTTTTATTTTTAAATTATAATTATTATTTATTTATTTTTTGTTTACATAATGTGCCCTGGAGCACACCCTTTTGGAGGTGGCAGATTAAAGAATTGCTTCCCAAACGGTACTGGTTGTTTCAACCCTTCAATCGAAAAATGAATCTCATTGCATATTATGCTATCAAACATGAATATTTTTTGTTTTAATCCGATAAGGACGAATAATTTTGGTACGTATTAGTTCTCTTCCGACGTTTTTCCTCCGATTGTTATATTCAATGACGAAATCTTTATATAAAATGAAAAAATATGAATTTAGAATTGCAAAATTTTAATACAGGGACAAAAATTAATATTCAAGGGCAAAATTTGAGCAGTTTCAATTTTTATTTGATAAAATAATATAATTTAAGTTTTTTAATCATTTAATTACGAGGTATCAAATTATATAAAAGTGTTTTTCTTTCGGAGGAGAAACGACCTGTCCCCAATAATTTATCGAAATTAATCACAAAAAGAACAATGTTTTTTAAATGTCGTTTGATATTTACATTTTAATGTCGATTATTTCAGAAAACATCCGTAACTTTTGCTTACTAGAAAAAAATGATTAACAAAAAAAATTCCAGATTTAATTAGTCGACATGGACAGATTAATTTTTTTAATAAAAATCAAAAAATATAATTCAAATTAAATAAATGTATAAATTTCAAAAAAAAGTTCTAATCAAAATTTTCTCCGCCCCCCCCCCCACAAAAAAGTCGTTCTCATATTTATTAATTAAAAAATCGGGGAAAAAATTAATTTTCTTTTTTTTCAATTCAGAGTTGAGTCAATTTTTTTACTCCCAATTTCTATTAGTTTAAAATTAATTAAAATAAAATCTGAATTTATTGATTTTTATCCATTTTATTTGTATATTTAACTGTCATTTGTTTATTTGCTTTAGCAGGTGTTTTTTTTGCTGCGAGCATGCTGATCTTGTTTTGACTCACAGAAAGAAAATATAAAATAAAACCAGGGGACACACGAGACGAGACTGACTCCTGGTGTCTAGCTGAATTAATTAAAGTGGAATATCGAAAATAAATAAATAAATAAATAAATAAAGTATGCCGAAAAATATTGTTATCAAAATAAATGAGAATTGAGATATTGTGTGGAAATATTGTTTCAACCTCGATTCATCCCAGACAGAATCGCTAAAGAAAATCTGTCGCGATGGAAACGATTCATGTGACTCGTTGCTGGGGGGAAAGAAAAGTACTTTCTTTGACTTTTAGATATAAATAAATCGTGAGTGTGTTTCCATCTTTTTTCTGGTGTTATATGTCCTATTAGTCATTGATTTCACCGACATTTTCCTTTACTTTTCTTTTTTCTTCTTTTCTTCTTTATCAAACTTTTATTTCTATTTTCTATCAATCTCAATAGGATGTTCGAATGGTTTTTGGTTTCATAAGATTGAAATTAATAATTTATTAAAATATTAAAAGTAGAAAAAAAATTAATTTTTGTTTTGTTTTACTGAATGAAATTTGTGAATATTACTAAAATATTTTTTTTGGTTTTAATTGGTTGATTTATATTTTCGATTGAAATGAAAGAATATTTGACAATTATTTATCGAATTTTCTGATGGAAAGAAAAAGATTAATAGAT
The DNA here is from genome assembly GCA_001938485.1 of Girardia tigrina. Taxonomy (NCBI): domain Eukaryota; kingdom Metazoa; phylum Platyhelminthes; order Tricladida; family Dugesiidae; genus Girardia; species Girardia tigrina. Next base: position 5,030 of record MQRK01191812.1, on the reverse strand, counting down.
TTTTCTTATTTAAAAAATATAAATAAATTTTTTTCTGGAAATTTAATGTGGAATTATTAAATAAAAAAATAGAAAATTTTAAACTTTTTTTATAGATTTTATTAAAATAGATAATTTTAGAAATTTTAAAAAAATGTGTTTAAACTTGAATTTATAAATTTATTTTATATTTATCAAATATGTATTTATTTTTTTTAATAATAATAGTAATATATTTTATTTATTTATTATAAACGACTTTTTGTTTTAATTATTGAATTTTATAATATATATTCTTTTTGAACTTAATTATTTTTTTTTAATATTTTTGGAAAACCGAGAAAATTTCGCAAATTAATTTTAGAATTATTGAGGTCTGATAGCTTATCTTAAATTAGTGTTTCAAAAACTTTGATACGTATACCCCTGACGTTACGCCAAGAATCGGGACGGGGTACACACTTGACATAAATTTTTTTTCAAACTCAGCCTCATATTACAATAAAACAATTGCAACAATGGCTGTAAAAGGTTAATATGATTATTATTTAAAAATTTATTATTTTTCACTTACTATTATTTTGTTTATGTTCCAAAATGAAAAAAAAAATAACTGTCTGTTCTTTTTAATCCTTTTTTAACGGGGAGGTACATGAGGGTATCAAAATTAAAGAATGGGTACAGAGAAACCGAAAGTTTTGAGAAACAATATCTTAAATGAATAACATACAAAATTAAGTTTTACTGATAATTCTTTTACAAACCTAAAATTACTAGTTTGTTTTTTTTCAACTTTTATATCATTCACATAATGTTTTATCATATTTTACATATAATTTATTTTCTAAAGAAAATATGTGAAAGGCTTTGATTGAGAAAACATTCCTTCTTAAGACTTTCATCTAGAAAAAGAAGTGAAGAAACTCAAGTGGTTCTGAAACTAACAAACAAAAGGTGTTTGAACTTCGTTTGTTTTTTTTCTGAAAATTTAAATTATTTTATTTTTTCTCTAAATCATAATTACTTTTGCGGCAAAAAGAAAGTTTTAAAAAAATCATTATTTTGGTATTTTTGAAAATTTCGCGACAAGAAAATTTTGAACATAAATACACCGGTAATAACAAAATAATGAAAAATTCAGTTTCTGTTTACCATAAATTCGTAGTCTGTCTGGCTTCTAAAATATTCAAAAATAGTGCATTCTGTCGGAATTATCAAATTTTATGATAATAAAATATTATTTAATAAATATTTTATTATTTTTGATAAAACGAAGTCCGGATGAAAATCTTCTTTTAATAACCAAAGTCATCCATTTAAAAATATATTTTACGACAATATATTTCGACGGATCTACCGTCATCTTCAGGTCACTAATTAATAATCAATTCACCTGTATACAAATACAAAAATGATGATTATGTAATCGGTTGCATGACATCATGCTAATCAAAAATTCTCAATAAGCTGGTTGAGACTGCCGATTGAACATCTATTTTAGGGCAACGTGACCTAATTAACAATGCTTCACACGACACTCTCTCTTAATAACTGTCAAAATGCTCACACAGAATTTTGAAATTATCAAAATTAACATCACATTTACATTTTTTCCTATGTTCTGCAATATTGCTCTTACTCTCTTTTCGACCATGTTCTTGAATTCGTTTACAGAGATGACGGGCAGTCTCTCCAGTGTATCTGGCATCGCACCCATTACATTTATATTCATAAACAATATCAGAACGCAGTGTTAAAGGTGTAATCGATTTATTACTGAACATATTTTGAATTTTATGAGATCGTGATATAATTTTTAAATTTAATTCATTGTTAGTTACTTTTAACAATGTATTTTTAAAGTTTTTAAATCCTTCAGAATAAGGTACAATTACACAATATTTAGGCATATTATTAATATATAATGATCCTTCGATTTCTTTCTTAGATCCATCAGGAGAAGCCAAACTCTGATTTTCCGAAAAATCTTTCAAAAGTATTTTATCTACTGTTTCCTTTATTAATTTTTCTAGAAAAGATTTAGAATATCCATTCTGATTTAACAATGAACATAGTTTATTAACACTTTCAACAGATTTAACAAAAGTGGAAGACAACGACCAGGAGCGATAAATTAAACCTTTAATCATGTTTCTTTTATACTTAAGTTCACAAAAACTGTCTGGTGAAGTATATAGACCTGTATCAGTTTGCTTCCTATAAATTCCAGTCTCGTAACTAATAGATTTTCTTTCAACCAAAAGATTCAGAAAGGGTAAGACTCAATTCTTTTCATTTTCGACTGTAAAAATAACATTTGAATGTAAAGAATTCATAAAATTTAAAAATGAAAGTACATCAGCCTGATTTTTAAAAACTAGAAATATATCATCAACATATCGTTTATATACTAAAGGTTGATTTCCATCAAACATATCAGGATCTCATAAAATTCAAAATATGTTCAGTAATAAATATATTACACCTTTAACACTGTGTTCTGATATTGTTTATAAATATAAATGTAATGGGTGCGATGCCACAATGTGGCATTGCCACATACACTGGAGAGACTGCCCGTCATCTCTGTAAATGGATTCAAGAACAATGTCGAAAAGAGAGTTAGAGTAATATTGCAGAACATAGGAAAAATGTAAATGTGATGTTAATTTTTATCATTTCAAAATTCTGTGTAAGCATTTTGACAGTTATTGGGAGAGAGTGTCGTGTGAAGCATTGTTAATTAGGTCACGTTGCCCTAAAATCAATGTTCAATCGGCAGTCTCAACCAGCTTATTGAGAATTTTTGATTAGCATGATTTCATGCCATCGATTACATAATCATCATTTTTGTATTTATATACAGGTGAATTGATTATTAAGTAGTGACCTGAAGATGACGGTAGATCCGTCGAAATATATTATCTTGAAATATATTTTTTAAGGGATGATTGTTGTTATTAAAAGAAAATTTTCGTGCGGATTTCGTTTTATCAATTATTATTTATTATTTACTATTTATTATGTAATAATTTTATTTTATTATTATTTTATATTAAAGTAATAGTAAAACAATTTATTTTTAATAAACTTTCTAATAATTGGATTTTTATTCCTTTTACTAGTTTAATCTGATTATATCTCAGTATTAACCACCTCAAATTGGTAAGCGGGGAGTCGGTCTTTTGACCATAATACCCTAAAAGACATTGAGCTTGAGGCATTCTCTGAAAGGATTTCCAAAGGGAACATATTCTATTTTAAAGTAATGATAGTGGGTGTGTAAGCTACTACCGATTGCGGTTACAGTGACGATGAAAAATCAAAGTTTTATAACTCTCTAAACACCATCATCAGTAACCCAGAAGCTGAGGCTAATACTTTGGCAAAGAAAATATAGTTCACAGCGTTGGAAAGTATACACACAGTGCAAACACGTCTAATAATGTTGAAATATTAGTATCGCAAGCCTAAGAAAAGGTTATGAAAGTAGTGAACTATTTCTTCAAGCATAATGTGAGTAAAATACCAACTGGACTCACCCTGCAACGAAGAAGAGCGAACTGTTGGATTATTTAATTATACATATGAAAAACATGAGATGGATTAAAAATGTTCAATGAAAACATCTTTATCATTGGAGCTTTGATCATTATCGCACGGTTTATATCTGAATAAATAAAAAAATCAGTATTGATTGGAAATCGAAAACTCAATTGCCGAAAAATATTTTAATTGAAAAAATTTTATTGCCGAAAAAAAGGTGACTGCTGGGTTCTTGATCAAAATTATAATTCATTAAGACCAAATTTTTTTCTATAATAATAACAATTATTTAAACAATTTTTCTTGAGGAACTTTTCTTTTGTTTTTTTTACAAGATTAATTATACATAAAAATACTGGATTATAATACTGATAACTTATTTATTTAAACGTTAATTAATTAAAATTGAATTTATTTTTTGAATTCGTAAATTTATATATTAAGATTTTATTATTTTATAAAAATCTTCAAAATACATTATAAAAATCTAAATAAAAACTATTGTATTTTAAATCATTTTTAAACGTATTTTGCAACAATTTCTAGTACTCTAAAATTATTTAAATGTTGTTATTTCAATAATATTTATGTAAACCCAGTTAACTTAAATATAATTTTAGATATTTTATAATATTTGAATGATACATCTACTGTTAAAATTAAATTTCTTAATATTTTATTCTTCGTTAATTGGTTAAACATTCAATTATAATTATTCTTTTAATACAAATTGACACTATTTCAATTTTAAATCAACATTATGATGTTTTTTTGCCACCTAATTTTTAAAAAAACCATTTAATTATAATTATATTTTTATACAAATTAGATACCATTTTAATTGTAACTAAAACATTATGATTTTTATTTGACAACTCAATTTTTCAAAAAATCATTTGATTATAGTTATTTTTTCAATATAAATTTTGAGTTACAATTATTTGTTATAAATATTAAAATTTTTATTTAAAACCTAATTTTATTTACAATGTACGAATTACAACTCCGAATTATTTATTTCCCATAAAGCCAAATTCTAATAAATTAAATTTTAATTACAATTTTTATTACTATTCCGAAATATTTGTTTTTTTTAAATTTATATATTAGGGGTACCCAAATGTTATGTCGTTTTTTATTGATTTTTAGAAACAAAAATAAAACCATATAAAACATTTATTTAATCAGAAAAATAGTCCCCATCGCAATCGATGA
>MQRK01191794.1:0-14076 GCA_001938485.1 Girardia tigrina | reverse complement strand
GTTTTTTATTGATAACTAAAAACTTACATATCCTCGTTTTTCTTATGTTAAAATCTACCGTTAGTGTTAGTTTCCGTTCGCACATAACTTATTGAACGTATAATAACTAAGTTGATAATATTATTTTTTCAACAAACTAAAATGTATTCACAAACATGAAGTCTTCGTAATTATTATTTATCAAAATTTTTAGATCCACCTTAACCTCTTTCATTTACATATTTATTTATTTATATAATAGAAATTACCCAGTTTTAGTAGGCTACATTGAATTGATTTAGTATCTCCTTCCAAAATCGACATATTTCCATCATGACTTATTCCTTCAATTTTCAAATAAAGAGACGCTTTCGTTGGAAGCATGATCTCAATTTTTTTCTGTATTCTAGTTCCGTTTTCTAAAGTCACTCGGACCTCATAGGTACCCAACTGGGAAGGATCGGCCACTTCAGGAAGTACCAGTTTCGAATAAAATTTGCTCGCATTTGTACTAGGTATAATTTGGTTGTTGAAGATCCATTCTAGCTGAGAATTCGGTGCTGGATTGCCGGTTAATTTAGCAATAACCTATTTTGATAAATGAAGTCGCATAAACAAAATCAAACAATTAATTTAATCTGATTCAATGTGTTTGAAAATTTACACGGTTTTTTAGAATTAAACCTAAATAACGGTTTATTATTGTAAAATATTTGGGAATTAATTCTCTTTGAGTATTATGACGAAGACTATTATTTATAAATAATGAAATCTCAGTTGATAAAAAGAGGAAAGAATACAGCAAAGTCAATCCAACAGTAATCTTTCCATCCTTCCTAGACGATTCTCGTAGTAGATGTAACATATTCCCAGATTTCTTTTTCTACTTTTTATCGCACTTAGAAATTATTATGAAAAATTATATATTAACTAGTTACAATGGTAATGATTATGGCAAATCAAAATTTGCAATTAAAAATATTTAAAATTGCGCTCAAAGTTGCACTTAAGTAGCAAAAAAATCACTAAATTTTGCAATTAAAGTTTCAGTAAAAAATCATAAATACAAATATTAAAATATATCTTCTGATAAAAAATCATTCATTGCACATAAACAATTACTCTTCATGTTTTCCGGTTTAACATTCCTTTCTTTGGATAAAATTTTCCCTAAAATTGAAAAACTTCGTTCATCTTTTCATCCAAACCGGCTCGATTAAAAAACAAGTTCGAGTTGTTGACGCGAAATATCGACTCCGAATCGATTAAATTTTAGAAAATTGCAAATTTATCAATAACGTTTTGAAGGACTTTTATTTGCTTAAAGCATTGTTTAAAAAAAGAAATTTTTTGATTCTCTAGTTATAAGAAAGATAAGAACATAAATCGAGTAGTTTGCGGGACTTAACGTTGAACATATCCCGAATTTATTTTTCTTTTTTTCATTTAAATATTTAACTTCTTCATTTAAATTAGTTTTTAAAGACTGAACATTTTATTATGACAACACTCATAAATTCATTCTAATAACAGCTTCTACATGTTCAATTATTACTTTATATTAAAATATCACTTATTCTTTCTACAATTGATGTTAGAATACAATATAGGAATAGACTCTTGATTTTTATCTACCATTTAGTATTTGTATTTTAATAAAGCCATCACTACAAGTCATTAGACTACTTCAACCTTCAAATTCTAAATTATGAAATATAACGCGTACGAAAAAGTTTGCCTGCGCTACGTAACATACAGTGGTGAATTTGTGCGTTATCGATATTCATCTTTAAACTTGATTAAGTTTAGTCAACATTTGCTTCAGCAAAGCTTTTAATACAGAGAAAAGAAAATCTTTTGAAATTGTATATTCTATATCGATTATTTTGAATCAATAAAATTTGTGCACAAAATATATTGCAAAACGTTTTTTGCATTACTTTTGCAATTTTAAAATTTTGGAAAACATTTTATTCTACTTCATTAAAAATTAATTAAGGATCAAATTGGTCTAAAACAAATTGGTCAAAAAATTGGGCTAAACAAATAAATAAACCTAACAAAAAATTTTTCTAAAATTAAAGTCGATTAAAATAAATCAGTTTAAAATAAGTTTGTCTAAAATCATGATAATTATAACGGTCTCCCGTTTTCGAGATCAAGATGTGGAACTGACATGAAAGTGTTTTGGAAGGATTGCCTAAGACAAACAATTATATCGTGGCTTTCTTTACCAAGTATCCGGTAATTTTTCAAATATATTGGACGTTTATCACTGCAATAAAAAATGAACAGTCACTAAGCGAAATAAAAAATTAAAAAATTGTTAGTGGACAACAATCAGTAAGGTAAAAAGATATATTGTTTGTGCAGAGAGACTAAAAACAGTTATACTGACTTGGGATGTTGAAATGACTGCCATACAAATTTTAGATTTTCACCGTGGTGTAACTGATAATGTGAAATATTAATACAGTCTATTCTTTGTCGGATTATTTTACTATTTTAATTTCAATTATTGTTATATTGATTGTTTTGTTTTAGACCAATTTGTTTTTAGACCAATTGGTCGGTTCCCAAATTTATAATTTCCAGAAATTATATACATTGAAACATATTCTATTTCAATTAAATTATTAGATTCGAAATAAAAATTTAATTAAAAATATTTTTTAAAAAAAATTACAATTATGTTTAAAAAATTTAATCATTTCCAAATTATTAAAATTTGTAAGCAAAAATAAAATTAACTAACTGCAAATCGTCCATTGAACAGTCTCAGGAAATAAAAAAATAAAGTTTCTCTGTATTTGTTGATCTTATATATTTTATAAAAAATCATTTTCAAACACAATTTTCAAGTCTTGGACAATAATTAATCTGTATTTCAGTTAAATACAAATAAATGACTAAAAAAGTTTTTTTAATTGTTATCTTCTAATTTCGTAACTTAAAAAGTTTCGAAAAAAGCTTTAGAATAATATTCTTAGATGAATGACAAAGATAATATAGTTCTTAAGTAAAAACAAACAATTTACCTCTAGCCTTTGACCCTTCATTGCCAAGATTTGTAAAGATCCGTTTATTTTTTTTATGGCGTTAGTTGGACTGGTTATATTTATGGATCCCGGAATGTTGGAATGTCCTATAATATCAGAATGAAAATGCAGGTATACATTTATGGATTACTTGATTTTGTTTTATTATAATTTGGAACGTATATTGATTTTGAAGCTGACTGAAAGGAATTGTTAGCGCGACAAGTGTAAACTCCTTCATGTAAAACAGGAGAGAATCCTCCAATTAGTTTCCAATTTATTGTTGAAATTGAATTATTATTATTGGAAATTAAGGACTTAAGTTTAGAAAACAATTAACATATTTCCAATAAATATTTTCAACTTACTTGATCGACTGGTTTATCTTTGTAGAACCAAATGACAGTGGACGGATACGCATTGTTTTTATCTTTACATTCAAGAATCTCGGGAAACAAAGAATTTTTGAAGTCTTCAGTTATTTCGAGAACAGGATTCTTTGAATCTAAAATAAATAAATAATTTAGTAAGCAAAACATTGTATATTTAGGGTTTTCAAAGAAGTTAGTTTGGAATTTATTTTAAGAATTTAAAATGATTATTCCCATGTAGAAGAAGAGGTGAAGGTGAAATTAGCTGAGAAGAAGTAGAGATTTTTAAAGTAAAAAAAGTTTAAAGTAGAACAGATATAATTAAAGTAATGTATAAATTGCGTGGATGAGTTTTTGTATTGATTATTTTGTACAATCAGATGCATGTAAAGCCCAATGTTACGATGAAAATTCAAAGTAAGGAGTTTAAGTATCTCTTGCAAAACCGGAGCGAAAATATATGTTTAATATGTTTAATTAATTTTGTTTTTTACAGAAGCTACGAATAAATCTGAAGACAGTTTTCAGTACACAAACGATAGTCAGTTGAGTCAAGAAGAAATAATCAAATGGAAATGGCAGTAGAAACTTTGATCGCAAATTTTATTGTCAACATTATGGGTGGTATAAACTAAGAGTGAATTTTTCGATATTTGCATTGTTAAGAGAGACTCAATCCTAGTAATCCGAACTATTTTAAAGTACGAGTTACTACGCAGCCGACAGTCTAAAATTGGTACAGGAAATTAGGTTAAGGTATTTTTTAAAGAGTCTCGGGGTCACACAGAGTGAAGGTAGACAATGACGAAATGAAGGTAACCATAGTGTCGGATCATTCACAAAGAACTCATGATTTATCTATGACGTTTGTATGTTACAAAGCAAACAATAATAAATTGGTAAAGTGAAAAAGTCGAATAAGTGGATTCCACATGAGTTAAGTAAATAGGAGAAACAAAAGCGTTTGGATACTTGCTTAAAAATAGTTTCTCGTTATATGTGATCACTTTTTGAATAGAGTCGTCACTGGTGATGAAAGGTAGATCAAGTATGATAATTGCTAACATTCAGATGAACACGAATGAAGCACCGAAACACAATCCAAAGCTCAACATTCATCAAAAGAAAATAATGTAGAGTATTTAGTTGACTGTCGTAGGTGTAATCCATTACAACTTCGTGTTAAACTTTGATTTAAGTTCTGCAAATTTCATACTTGAAGACCTAATATAATCCGAACGAAGGGAAAACCAATAAATGTGAAGAAATAAAGAGAAACTATAAATCTGAAAAAGACAAATTAGTGAAGTGCTTCAACTTTTTTTTGAGACAAATAACAGGAGAATATGCAATTCTCCATAGAATACGTTTCTGATCAGTGTATTGAAAAATTATATTAGATTTGTTTTTGTTTTTCAACAGCTAAACGCTCTTCATTGAGTGATAAACGTTCCCGATACCAAATTTCGACATAGTGCTTGATTAACTGTTGGTGCCAAAAATTATTTTAAAAACATGCTGTAGTGTTCACTAAATCGTATCAGCAGCAGCAACCAATTAAGAGTTTATTCATGTGATATTTAACTTAATTTTTTTTTATTTTTAATTATTAAAAATGCCTTAATTGGATTTGCGACCCCTGAAATTTTTGAGCTGAGAAAAATCCAGACTTCCATTAAAAAAACATTTTTTAATTCAATTAAAAATTTAAAAATTGATTTTTTAATGATCGAAAACTGTTAATAGATTAATTTTGTGTTGTTTTAATAATAGAAGCTTTGTACGGAAAATTTAAACGGAAAATAAATTAATTGATATTGTAAGAATTTTCCATCAATAAATATTAATAAGTCTAAATTTCCAAAAATTTATTCGTATTTAAAAAATGCGCGTTTTTTGTTTATTTAAACAAAAATCATCAGGAGACTTAATTCAGAATATTTTGGATCTATTACTTTAATATTGTAAATGTTAGTATAGTAAAAATAATATAGATATAAATATAGTTATTTATCCTTACACCCCCCTTCTTTAAAAGGCTTAAGCCATTCTATATTTTTCTGAATTTTATTCCGCATTTCAACACAACGATCATGGTCTTTACGAATAATTTCTTACGGTCCTTTATAACGGTCTGATCCTTTCTTCTTATTTTCTATTTTCACTAGTACCCAGTCATCGACCCGAAAATCCAGTTTTGTTATCGTTACATTAGGTTTGCTCATCTCTGACATTTTAACTTCGTCAATTATCTTCTTGTTNTCCAATTCATAATGTCGTGAGCCGTCAAGGGTTAACCGTTTTCCCAGAATTACTTCCGCAGGACTATATCCAATAGTGCTTTGTCTCGATGCATTCATACTAAATTCTATCTCTGGAAGTAACTCTACACAATTTTTACTTCCTCTCTCTTTTAAAGTCGCATTTAATGAATCTCGAACTGTTCCAAATTGTCTCTCTATTATTCTATTCGAACTATGATGGTAAGGACTTGAGAAGTTTATCTTAATCAATCAAGATTTTGCAAAATCCATAAATGCCCGCGATTCGAATACTTTTCCATGGTCCACGTGGATACATGCAGGAGCTCCAAATCTAAATATCCATTGGCATTGTATGGTCCGTATTGTTGTCATCTCGTCTTAGTTATTTACTGCTGTGAGACTAACATACCTACTAAATCTGTCTATTATACCCAAAATATATTTTTTCCATTTATGACTGGCATAGGTCCACAATAATCCATGTAAATATCGTCGAATGGTCGTTTTGAATCAAGTTCACTGTGTTTACTTTTGTTATTCTCGTATAAGTTTTAGATGTTTTGAATAATTTTGTATAAACTTTCTATAATAATTACATAGTCCTAAGAAACTTCGCAATTTCTTTATACATTTTGGTTGTTCGAATTCCACTATCGATTTAATTTTGTCTGGGTCAGTCTTAATTCCGTCTCTGTTCACTATATGCCCAAAAATCGTAGTTCTTTTTGAAAGAATCTATATTTTTCGGGATTTATTCTCAGTCCAGCCATTTCTATTCGTGCAAATTGATTTTCCAACCTTTCCATGTGTTCCATTTCAGTTTTCGAAAAAATCAAAATGTCGTCAAGATAGACCAGGGCTTCTTTCCACAACATCTCTTTCAAAACATCCGTCATAAGCTTCTGAAATGTTGCTGGTGCAGCTGCAATGCCAAACGGCATTCTTGTGAAGCAATACTGTCCCATTTTAATTGAAAATGCTATTTTCAACTTTGAAGAATATTCTAATTCTATTTTATAGTAGGCATTTCCAAGGTCATTGGAACTGAAACATTTCATTCCTCTTAATGAATCTAACATTTCCTCTCTCTGTCACTTGATTCAACAATCTGAAATCCAAACATAAACGAATTTCCTTCTTTCACTTTTTCCAAACACACACCTTCGGTGTGTTCCATGGGGATGAGCATTTCTCTATTATCCCGTGTCGTTCCAAATTATCAACAGCATCATCTATATGACTTTCTAAATGAGTTGGTTGTTTACGCGGTTTCTGTAGAATTGGTTGCTCTGATGTCTTAATTCGATGTTTTACTAGTGATGTCTTACCAATGTCCCATCCTCCAGCCATAAAAATATTTTAAAACTTTTTAATACATGTGTATAGTTTGCTATCCTCATTTAAATTTAATTTTTCTTTGGCATTTAAAATTCTCATTTCATCTGTATATTTCAACTTATCTATATACGGATTTAGAGCGCATACTTCTCTATCGGTTTCAAATTATATTTTTATCATTTCCATTTATCACCTCTAAATTCCATCTCAAATCCAACCCAATAGCTCTTATCAAGGTTATTCCGAAAATAATTGATGGGAACACTGTTTCTGAAACATAAAATAACTGGTTCACTTTCTTATTTATCCATACTATTATAATATTACAGGTACCCAGTATCTCCATTCCACTTCCGTTGGCACACACAACTGACGATATAACATTCCTATTTATTCTAACCTGTAATTTTTCAGCAATTTTCTTGTCTAGTACATTAATATGAGCACCAGTGTCCAATAAACAATTCATCTCTATTCCGCCCATCCTAGCTTTAATACTTAGTCTTCCAATTAACTCCAAATAGTCTAGTTTCTCACTCGAACAAATTTCAAACTTATATATTGTGCGCTCTTGAACTATATTATCATTAAAATTCCCCCTATTGAGCATTACTTCTTTATAATTATTATTATTAAAACTACATATACTATAATTATTATGCAATATATTATCATTAAAATTATTATAATTAAAATTACATTTACAGTTACTAACATTACAAATGCTTGGATCCAAAACATTCTTACTTTTTAATTTATGGCTTCTATCATCTCTTGACTTGATAGAGCCTCCGAGTTTACCGATCTGTCGCCTTCGCATCTGTTTGTTTCATCCATTTCATCGATTCCAGCGACTGGTACTTTGCATCGGTTGGGTTTCCATCTTTTCTGATCTCGATGTACATTCAGTGCTTCTTCTTTATAACACTGGTACCATAAATGACCTGGAGCGTTGCAATTTGAACATTTAAGGTACGGACATTCTCTCCGAATATATCCTTTACCTCGGCACCCATAACATACTTTGATATTTTCTGGACATTCCTGTTTCATGTGTCCGGGTTTCCTACAATTAAAACATTCAAAAACTTTACCGTCGTGTCCACTATATTGTCAACAATATGGACTTCGGCCTTAATATTTTCCATTTTCTCGATGACAGCTTTGATAGATTCGAGTGCTTTTGCTTCTTGCTTGTAGATTTGTGTCTTCACTGACATATCTTCAACACAATGGGTCAAAAAATATGTCATTAGCTCCTGTTTGTTCCATTTGTGCAACAGGATCTTGTCCACTATCTTCTCTATTCTGAAACAGTATACTGTTGCAGAATCTGTTCCTTTTCTCTAATTCAACAGTTCATTGAGATCTTGAATTAATGATGTCGGACGTTTAAACGCCTTCCGCAATCTGTCGGAGAAATCTGAGATTTTGAGATCCACCGCTTCGTAAGTGGCAAGCATATCTCTACATAGGAATGCCTTGACCATTGTCACTTGGATGGCAACTTCAAAAAATCATCGACATTCGGATATAAAGTCTTCAATATCATGCAATCCGTCGTAACTTTTTGGAGCCAGATTACCTATAACACTGGCCGTGGTTGCCATGTAAGAATTTTCCATCAATAAATATTAATAAGTCTAAATTTCCAAAAATTTATTCGTATTTAAAAAGTGTGCGTTTTTTGTTTATTTAAACAAAAATCATCAAGAGACTTAATTCAGAAGATTTTGGATCCATTATTATAATATTGTAAATGTTACCTTAGTATAGTAAAAATAATATAGATATAAATATAGTTATTTATTCTTACAAATATCTTTTGAATTTTTTTATCGTACAAATTGATTCTCACATTTTTATTTTCGAATTCCAATTGATTTCGATAGAGAACGATCTCGCATGAAAGTGCAAGCGAAAGATCTACCACTTTATTCGGAATATCCCGATCCGAAATGCGGATACGAATATATACCAAATAAACTCGTTTTAACGAAACCGACAAACACGACGGTTTGTGAATCGTTCAAATCGAAATTGAAATTATCGGTTAATAAAAACGTGATAATACAACTACTCGATATCAATGGCAGACAGAACAGTCGGAGTCTGTGGGCGACACGTTTGAGCGTGGCGGACGCGATAATTTACGTGATCAATATCGGTGACACTGGTCACTTCACATGCAATGGAATTTTTAAATATAAAATGAAAGAACTAAAATTAATTTAAATTTATGCAGTTAATGCATTTATCTGATTGATTGTAGGACGTTTTTCAAAACTTGCTTTATCAAATATTTAGATGAATAATATCAGACCACTGTTAACCATTTTAAAATTATTTTAAATAATAACTTACCAATTGTTATTTGGATCTTGCCTTGCATATCAACTTCAGGAATTACTGAACAACGGAAACGAATAACCTGACCGCCGGACAATTCGTGATAAATGACGATTTCTTCCTCTGAGATTCTTTGAACTGCATAATACAACATTCATATATTCTAAAATTATTATTAATAGTATTTACCAAGATTCGTTATATCCTTTGAATTTCCTTTAGAATCGATTAATTCCCATGATTGTTTCGGGCATTTTAAAGGATTTGGAACATATACTCCAATGCTAGAATTTTTAGCTTCAGTTGCATTGACAATGTTTTTATTAACATCAGGGCGCATTGTTTCAACATTAATAACGGTTTCAACTGTTCCAATTTTTGTTCCTTCATCTATATTCATCACATGACCAACATATTTCCCATCATGATTATCGGCAGCGGACCAAATCAAAAGGTCATTCTCATCTTTACTAACACCGTTTGGTAGCGGATCCTCGATTCCCTCTGGTGATACTTTATACCAAAACGTTTCGGTTCTTATGTCTGGATCTACAATCACTCTAACTCTTCCTGATTCCAGAAATTTTAGGTTTAAAACATTTTTATCCACTGATAACTTTATATCTTTCGCTTCTAAATAAAGAATAATCAAATTCCTTAGTATTTAGAATAGCTCTTACTGATTTTTTTCTTTCTACCAATTTTCTGACTCAAAATTAATTTAGGTGAATTAGATGGGGTTGTTCCGACCACTTCACCGCGCAACTGAAGTCCTTTCGTAGTATTTTCCGGCACTTCAATGTCTATTTTATAAGTGGAACCTTGAGTAGAAATGCTTATTTTAGCAGAGGTTTCTTTTGAATCCTTGTTCTTATCTTCTACGACTGACCATATGACTTTGTAATCTGTCACTTTAAATGGCTGAATAAAAATTTTAAAATTAAAGTCACACCTTAATCAACAAAACTGTTGGGTTAAACTATTACAATCTTAGATTTAAATGTTTAATGTGCTAGATCATAATTAATTGAATAAAATAACTTTTAAGATTTGTTTAATTTGGAAATTTAAATGAGAGAAAGAAAATTCGAAACTATGAAAGTATTTAAAGTAAATAATTAATCACTTACTTTATCTTGAAACAAATATATCATTTTCTTTCCATAAAGTATATTTGCTAGATGACCCGAAAATTAGAGGATTTTAGAAAAAAGAATTTTAGAGCTATTTGGGTGTCTCTAGATTGTGAAATGAATTACAAAAATCTATTCTCTCTGTGTTTGGAGTTGAGATTCCAAAGGAAATTAACAATTACATTAAGACTGTCACACAAGTTTCTGGTTTCATCGGACAGAGATGCTTCAAATTAGAATTAGAAAGACTGAGAGAAAAATCGATATCTTAAAATGCATCGACGATTCAACAAATATACTTCAAAGATACTTCAAATCATTATTGACTTGATTTATATCACTAGCATTTCTAATAATTCGTTTTCGCATTATAAACATTTCTTTTTTATGGTTTGAATATTTTCCTGTTTGATCTCGCTGATAAAATATAGTTCCATATTATATTCGATTAAATCCATAATACAGAATGAATCAGAGTTTTTGTTATTACAATTCCATATCAGCTCGTTTAGAAAATTATTAGTCAATAACTTACTTTTGTATTTCCGTTCAAAACTCATTTTAAATTTGAATTTTCTCACAAAGCTTTTTTCACAAAAATTTAATTCTTTCACAAGAAAATTCACCAAATTACGATCACAAAAAATATTTACAATCAGCAATTTAAATTAATTTCTTGTCAAAAAATTTCATTGATAAAAATTATTAAAGTTACGTACAACAATGTTCAAAATTTTGAAAATAAACAAAACTCTAAAAAAAATCGTTTCCATTATACATGCATTTTATTTTAATTTTTTATTTAAAAAACAAATCTTTCAATTTTACCATAATGAGAAATTTTTATTTTTTTTAAAAAGATAATTTTAAATTGTCTTTCTTTAAATAGATTTTCATTCGATTATTCAAATTCTGTCTCGATTGAGTGTTTTCCTTTTCGTGAAATTGTTAAAATTAATCTATCCGATTAAAACTCAATATTTGATTTGAAAAACAATTCAATAAACCGATTTGTATTATCCTCCGATTTTAATTGATAAAAATCGACTTTCTAATTCTCGATATACATGACTTATTTACCAATTCACACATAGTAAACAATATAGTAAAATCAGCATACAAAATTTAAACAAATCACACATTTAAACATTCATCACAGTTATCATTATAAATGTCGTTATAAAAACATATTTATTTGTAAAATTATATTTTTGTGAACAATTTTCCAACCTTCAGTCCTAAAACGGAAAAGGCAAAAGTTTATTTGCCACATTGTGAAAGGTTAGTTTGATAATATTTGTATGTTGATGGAAATCAGTTGAGTGTGTAATATCCTCTTAACCTCTTGTTTAATATAATTATTTGCATGATATAAATGTGATGAATAAATGTATTTATTTAACTATCATTGTTTATCAAATGGATAATTAAATCAATTGTGCTGACTGTTGAGGTAGAACAATAAATGATTTCTGAAGACTACTTTCGCGCTCTTGATAAATTAAGGGAATTTAGCGGATTTTTTAACATACCTTTGAGGAATATGCGGTGTGTAATTTTTTTTGTAGTGTTTGCATGTTTAAATGTTGTGTGTTGATTTGGGATTGTACCTCTCCTAATCAGATGGATGATTAATATTTTAATTCTTATAATCTGAAACTAATTTATTTAAATTTATATTTAATATTCAAATTTTAAATTTTTATTATTGCAACTTTTAAATAATTTTATTGATTTTATTTTTGTAAATTTTTAAAAAATTAAAATCAAATAAATGTTTAAAAATGACTATAAAAATATTTTATTTCAGCCAATAAAATTTAAATTAAATATTTTTAAATAAAATAATTTTATCAAGTATAATTCAGATTATAATGGGAGATATTGAAAATTGATTGATGGATCTAAGTGAAAGCATTACTGTTGATCATCATAAAGATGATAAGAAATGTGAATGTAATAAATGTTCTGAGTTCTCTTAACAATACCTTTTTAAGAAGAAATTTTTGCAGGGTGTTGTTTTTGAAAATATTGCATTAGAATATTTTTAGTAAAAAAACTTCGTATACATACAAAGATTTTTTTATAAAATGGATTTAACAAGATTGTTCCTTTTGAAGAGACAACTAATAGATACGACTATCAACTAATAAAAAATACAAAGCAAACAAATTATCATTTAAATATCAACTTTTAGATAATTCTCTTTATTTTCAGTCTGAATCTTTTCCGTTCCCTGCAATGGCATGGTAGCCTGACTCACGCTTCCCTGGAATATGAATCAGAGATAAAAAAGAAAGGGGCAATTTAAAGTCACAAAACAATCCGATTCACGAACACTTATACTATTGAAAGATATTCATGTATACGTGGCTCTTGTCATTATTGAGAACTTTAGCACTATACATTTTTGATCATTAAATTATTTACAAATAAAACCATGTATTATAAATATTTTCGTAGACCATTAATATTATGATAGAGATAAAAGCTTTAAGAATGTTATATAACAATGTTACCATAACAAACTCACCGAAGTGATATTGACATTGTATTGCGATTTAGTAGCATCTGTGGTCGTAACTTGAATATCTACTGACAGTCGTGGTGGTTTATCTTAAGATATCTTGTAATCTCCGCCTCAAAAAATAAAAAAAACAAACCTTCAACAATGATGAAAAATTCTTCCGAAGAATTGCTGACAGAATTCACAGCTTCACAAATATAATGACCGCTATCACTTAGTTGAATCTTATTAAAATGTAAATAAAGACTTGAAGCCGTATGTGTCATTTCCCGAGTAACATTCAGGGGACTCGATTCTGAAAGTTTATTCCATTTATGAATTGCGGTTCCTCCTCGGTAAGATATAGCAGTACAAGGAATCCGGAGATTTTCATCTTTATTGACAACAATGACTCTTCCTTTCGTTGTTATTTCAATACCTAAATTAATTATAAAAATCATTCAAATTCAACATGCAACAAAATCCGACATATAAACTACAGCTTATTCATGTAAAATAACAACAATTTTGAGTAATGATGTGCAGCTTTTGTGAATGAAAACCGTTAATTTTAAATACAAAATAATGCTAATGTTAAGATAAAAACAATTGACAATTAAAGATAAATTTATTCTTTTACTTCAGGTTTCTATAACATCACACTCTTCAAAACTATGATGGTTGCCATCATCAGTAACAGCGACATTTTTTAATAATTTGGCCATTTTATAAACCTCTGGAACTAATATTGTCCGCTTATTTGACTGAAAAATACACCTCCAGAAATACCCTTTTTGTTGCTTTTACACGGGACGTGACGGTATTTTAAAACATCAGAAATTTGTACCGTACATGATAGCATTTGTTGTTAATGTCCATTTTAAACGCATCAACAGAGCAAATCAACGCATATTAGAAAATTTAAAGATATTTTGTGTCATGAAAATAAATAATTACTTGGATAATTCTTCTTTTTTTTATTGTTGTTTGGCAACCGATCAAAATGTATTTTTGATTAATCAATAATTAAAACGATTAAATATCAAATATATAATAAATTGCGTGCCTGAAATGCCAAGAAAATATTCTTGGTATGTT